>JAGPOW010001661.1:2248541-2267131 GCA_030014935.1 Caiman crocodilus
ATTGTGGTATAAGGACGCGGCACAGTCAGAGCCTCCCTTAGGCCACAGCTTCCCCACTAAGGCTTTGTTATCAGCCTCCGGGAGCACCTAAATATTTCACCTCCCTCCTGACTGGGGAAATAAATAAATGAAATAAATAAGTGAAACCCTCCTCCGTACAAACTCTTCATCTATGCACCCAGCCTCCTCTCCGGCTGCACGCTCAGCCAAGCTGCCATGAGCAGCGATCACAGCAGAATGGGGGAGGACGTATCTCTCGGAGAGACTGGAGGCCCACCGGGTGTTTCAGAAGCCATTAGGCCAAATCCAAATGCACAGCAGGGGGGAACGACACGTTGCGTGGCATTTGATGCTGGGGGGAAGCTTGGCCCTGGGTGGCTTGACATGCGTCCATCCTCTGGAACGCATTTCGCATTTCCTCCGCACCCTGCCTGATTGCCCTGGAGTGGTGAATGCTAGCGAGGAACCAGCTCCGGTCTCCAGCGTGCCCGGCCACGCCAGGCTTCTTGTAAACAGCACGATGGCTTCATGTCTGACACATCCGAGACGTCTTCATCGGGGGCGCCTCAAAAAACCCCAGGGGGAAGCCTGGGGCCAAGCCTCGGTCAGCAGAGAGCAGCAGGCACTGTTTGCCTGGAAATCAATCTGCTTCCAACACACTCCAGGCAGAGCGAGCGCCGATGCTGGGGGAGAACCTGCCTGCCGCGCTGCTCACGTTGTGCTGCAATGCAAAGCCGGCTTGTCGGTGCAGGGAGCTCGGCAGCAGCAGCCCTGAGCGAGCACAGGTGGGTGGGGATGATGGCAGAAGCAAGCAGAGATGGCTTGGGAGCCGTGCTCCTGGGGCTGCAAACCTTCATTCCTCCCCCCCTCCAAAGCAGCGACCTCCGCCGTTCAAAAACCAGCCTGCTTTTATTTAAAAAAAACAGCCCTTTCTTGCTTAACTTTGGGTGGCTTCATCAGGAGCAACCTTATTTCTTCTCCTGGATGATTCCCCTCTGTGAAGACGCTGCTCACTTACTTCCCTGGGTCTCGCGAAGCCCCCTGCTTCCTCCAGAAGTCCAGGAGTGCCCTCTGCCTGAACTGAAACACTGGTTCAGGGTGGCGAAGAGACAGATGCACAAGGAGCCCTTAAAGCCAACATGTCTACTTATTGACATTTTATTATGCTGTTTAGCAGAGCCCTGGTGCCTGTAATAAAGTCTTAAGGAAGTGTAGCAACACATTCTCATTGATCCCACTCCTCGCTGCGGTATTAGTGTGAGGGCTGACACTGGAGAAAGGAAATTACTTCTTTTGCTCCCTCCCTGGTGCTGAATTGCTGATAGCAGAGCGCCTTTCAGGTCCGTGGGGCCTCAGACAGCACTGCCACATCTCCACGGGCGGAGGGGAATGGGAGCTTGACGGATGGCTGTCATCCGGGCCTGAGCTCCTTCTTGCCTGCTATCCAAGTGATGACGGGAGAGATACCGGTGATGGGCTCTGTCTTTGCAGCGTAGGTCTCTGTAGCGGGGAACCACGGTCCCTGTTACTAGGGTAGGAAACCTGGGGCCAGGAAGGGCAGCAAGGAGCAGGAGGCCAGGTGGACTGAGGCAGCTAATGGAGCAATTAGCTGCACCTGGTCCCTGGGCAGTAGCAGAGCCAGTCTCACAATGGGAAAGAGGTTGGGCTGGGGGATGTAAGCCCAGTCTCTGAGCAAGCAATGGCACCAGCCCCTGCTTGCAGCAGGGACAGGAGCTCCTGGGAGACGGGGACCCAAGATGCTCAGAGGAGCTGGAGGGGAGGTGGTGTCAATACAGGTAGGGCCTGTGGGCAACATTTGCCCTGAGGGAGAGAGACTCTTTACTCTATGAAGCTTGTTGGAGGTTTTTTTTGTTCCATTTTTTTTTCTTAACTTGAGACCAGAGGATTGGGTTGTGGCTACAGGAGCAGAGGAGATCATGGGCAGGGGTGCCAGGGTGTGCAGCCCTGCTGTAGGCACCAGAAGTGAACCCCAAGCCAGCGGGGCAGGGACTAGCGTGATGGTCCTGGACCCCGAGGAGGGGCTGCCATCACGGCCCGGGGACCAAGGTAGAGGGTGCAGCTAAAGCCCCCCAAACCTCAGAAGCTGCTGGCAACACTCCCATAAGTGCTGAGGAAGAGCAAAGGTGGGGGCTGGCCTGGACAGGCTGACAAGGCTACCCACGAGGGTATTCCCAGCCCAGGGACCTCTTCCCCCCACAACAAAGGAAGAACATCAAAGTTGTGGCAGGTGAGAGACAGGAGATGAGGTGGGACCAGAAAAGAGCTAGAAGGGAGACCAGGTGATGGGTAGTTATTCCCCATCCCTGGGTCCTACAGTCTTTTCTCCTCCTGGATTACCATATGCCTTGGGGGGTTGATTGGCCCTATGGACCTTGCCTCATCACACGTTCCCCTGTCCCATCCAGGCTCCAGCACTGCAATGGAGCCCCATTTGCTGACTACTTGGGTCCTTTCTTTGCTAAATATGCCAGTCGATCCTCATGGCAGCGCTGGCCCTAGTAACTCTCCCTGTCCAATACTGGATTTTGATGCTGACCTTTAAAGCTCCACTTTGCACGTCTCCTACCCCCACCATCAATGAATCAAAGGCCCCACACAGACCCCTGAAAGCAATGAACGGAGCAAAAAGCCAGGGCAATACCAGGAGCAGATGTCCCTTGTGCTGGGCTCTGTACATATACATGCCCTGCCTTGGAGACACCGTACCTAGTTGGGAAAAGGAGCAGAGAGGGGAAACGGATGAGCTAGTGACAGAGGCAGGGCTCGAGCCCAGATCTCTGGGTCCTCTAGCCACCAAGTCTCCCCAGAGCCTGCACGGAGCAGCCCCAAGCCCTGCCTAGACAACCAAATAAGCATGTGTTACTTCTCCCACCCCACTGCAAGCCCTGGGAATCCTGGGGCATTTGGACAGCGAGGTCCCAGCCTGGGTGCAGCGCAGAGGCAATAGCTTGCTGTCTAATTCAGGATGACAGACAACTCCATCCATCCGGTCCCTGGGGAGGGGGTGCCCCTTCTGATGATGGAGGGTCTTCCACCGTTTCTGCAAGCCTGCCTGGGGGAGCACTAGTTCAATGCAAAATTTGGCAAGCATTGGATTCAGTACTATTTAGACCATTTATGCTGAGCTATGGTGAGCACTGGCTCCGGGCTCCATGCCACTTTCTGAGCTTCCAGGAATCAGAGGGTTGCTTTCTGGTTGCAGGGGGTGGGGTTGGAGGAGTATTTGAGTTTTAAGTGCTTTTCTTTGCCACTCCTGAGTGCTGTTCTTGCTCCTTGTGAGCTCAGAGACCTGTCCAACTTGCAGGGGAGAGCCCTCATGTGCACCCAGATAAACACATGCAACCAGCACATTAGCCAAACGGTCCTGCTGAATGGTGGAAGAAGCTGGGGGGGAGCGTGAGCGCAGAGCCATTTACCACCAGCGCTCGCACCAGGAAGGAAATGGCAAGGGCAGCTCGCAGACTGGAGGGAGCCACGTTAAACCTTTAGGCAAATGCTCCACAACCCAGCAATATGGGACTTGGAACCAGATCGTGCACTGGGGGGCAAGGGATAGCACTGGGGTGAAACCAGAGCACCTCCTGCATGTGGGACCCAAAGCCCCTGAGCTCCCATCTTTCTCTGCTCCTGAACGCCTAAATAGCCTTGGGGAGGTTGCTTCGCTTCGCTGTGCCTGCCTCCCTCCCTTGTAAAATCAGGGTCTTAATAATGATCCCCCTTATGCCAATGTTACCACAGACTAATGGTCCTGGCAGCACAGGCACCTTGCGGGGCTCAGCTTGATCTGTGCTATGGGGACATACAATGCTGCCACCTTCTTTCAGCAGCAACACACCCTTCCTCCATACAGGTGCGAACACAGGAAAGAACTGGACTCCGGTGTAAGGGAGAGAAGCGTCAGGCCACACCTCTCTGGGATTGTGTGCAGATTAATTAGCTTGTGTTTGCACAGCTCTTTGGAGCTGGGGAAACCTGAACAAGTGCTAAGTATTATTATTAAATAGTGATCCATTAGTTGTAATCATCGGCGGGGGGCTCGCTGGTTCGTTTTCATCAGCATCGTACGGTTTTCTTTGTTTGTCCAAATACATTTATTAAGGAGACATTACAGTGAAAGAGTCCATCTGCAGCTCTTGATTAAGTACATTTTCAGTAATCATATTCATTACATTTGGGCTATAACTCTGCATTTAGCTGTAATGGGAGCATTAAAACTTGTCTGCTTTCAGACCAGCATCACCTGTTCAGGAGCAGTTTCGGAAGCCTTCAGCCGCACTCCTCTCTCTCCCACTCGAGTGTTGCCTGATTTGGTTGCATCGGAGGACTGTGGATCAGACCCGAGCCCCACAGGCTTGAGCTGGGAACTCATCTGCGTTGCTGCGCTCGGAGGGGGCATGTGGTGATGGATGCTCTGCTTTGGATGCCTATAGCCAGATCCTGTCCACCCCTTAGGCAGGCAGGCGTGAAACTATTCCACCCAACTGCTGTAATGTGCCTGGCATGACTTAACCAGAGACAAGCTGAGAATGGAGGGAGAGCAGGATTAGACCTGTAGGCAGCCAGGCCGGGCAGATCAGGAGTATGGAGGAGTGCAGCCGTGCCCTGAATTGACATCCCTGGTTCTCTTCAGACCAGCAGAGCTGGGCCAAATTACCCTGCTGTGACACCTCGGTCTCATTCCTGTATCTTGACATTGGGGCTGCTGAGATTTGTTTGCAAATCTTGGGGGGCAGATCCACAGTAGCGTAGATCAGCCCAGCTCTGCGGAGATCAACGGAGCTGTGTCTCTTTATGCTGACTGAGAAGCATTTGCTGGCATGGGCCTCCTCCTGATTGTTATGAGCAGAGCAGAATCAGGTCTGCCGTGCTGATATGCACACATCGGTACATATTTCTATCTGGGGCTGATGTTTTATTCTTGTAAACATTTTATTTATTATTTTAAAAAACACAGGCTACAGAAAGCGCATTGCACAATAAAGCCATAAACATTGCACTAAAGAGTCAGGAAAAAAAAGGTACCAGGAGAACAAAGCCAGCATATATCACGGCATTTGGCCAATCAAAAACCCAGTCACGGCACCGCTTATAAAATACACGGGGCTCCTTCCATCACAGATGTATTCCAATCAGAAAAATGTAATTTAAGGGCTGAGAAACTCAAAATCAGGATTTGACTTATGCTTAGAAATAAGGAGGATAAAAATTCTTGATGATTTCTAAATCATTTCATCTGCCAGCTGGATTCTGGGTGAAAGTTTGAGCAGTTAACAAGCTTTTCTGAGGTCCTCAAAGGGGGGCAGGGGGTGGCATGGGGGTGCCTCCAGTTTGGGGGCATCTCATGGGATAAGCCTCAGCTTTTTTCTATTCCAGCTCCAGAAAACAGAGCTGAAAACACGATTAGTCACTTCTTAAAACTTCCAGTGCAATGCCCAGGTATAAAACACTGTGAAGGAATATTTTCAGTCCAGACCCTGGTTCAGGCTAAAGCCTGGAGCCCCAGCCCCCCACATCCCAAGTGACCCACTGGTCTGTTGGTCTGTCCAGGCTTGGCCTCTGGTTTAGACAAGATAAGCTACTTCTCGACAAATCCGCATTTCCCAACAAAGATCCGATTCTCCTAAGCTGTCCTATCTCTTTAGCCCAGAAAGGCTTTGGGGCATAGACTGCCTCCTAGTCCAGGTCTGTACAGCCCAGGTCTTGTCCGGAGCAGTGAGGCCAGATAATCTCAAAATAGTACAGATAAC
This sequence comes from Caiman crocodilus, assembly GCA_030014935.1. NCBI lineage: Eukaryota > Metazoa > Chordata > Crocodylia > Alligatoridae > Caiman > Caiman crocodilus. The sequence goes on from JAGPOW010001661.1 coordinate 2,254,310, forward strand.
CCCGGAGTAAAAAGAGACCTGGTCTTACTTCCTGGCACCTCCAACCCATGTCGCAATGCAGCACTGTCTTGTGCGTTAATGCATCTGATCACATTTTTTAGAGCTATTTAAATCCAGCTTAACTTGATCTTGATCCTTAATTATATCGTTTGGATTCCTTCCAAGCCCGTCTCCTGAAATTTCCAGCTCCTGAACTGGAGGAGAGCAGTTATCCGGCTTGCGATCCATTTCCCCGATAAGGCTCCAAAAAGGGGTTTTAATGCGATATCATCCTCTGTGATGCTGAAGCAGCTAAATATACAGACGGGCGAGGGCTGTGTGTGTGCGCGTGCGTGCATGCATGTTCGAGACGGCTGTCCCTGACTACGTGCGTGGACCTGGGCCTGCACTCGGTGCGTGGTGACGCGATTGCCACCGTCTTGATGGCGCGGAAGAGGCACAGCGTGGTGCTATTAGCAGGGTGAGAGCCATCGTGCCCCAACTGAGATCAGGGTCTCGTGGTGCTAGGCGCTGCACAGATGCACCTCAGCGCTCCCTGCCTCGAGAAGCATACAGACTAAGCAGCTAAGACAGGCGAAAGGAGAGAGGAAGGAAAGGGTGTTGCCTCCAACTCCCCACATCTCAGCTTCCCAACTGCAGGATGAAGCGACTTGCCTGAGGTCGTACAGGTGTCTGTGGCAGGGATCCGTAGGCGCTGTAGTATTTGGATGGGGCGGCAGGTGTGCATGTCTTCATATGACTCCTCAGGCCTGAAGAAGTGTCCTGCATTCAAAAGCTTGGCTAGATCTCCCCCAGCTATGCAGTTTGTCCAATTGAAAGAGATCCCCCTAAGAAATCCTTGCTTCTTTCATACGATGAGGCAGGCCAGGTGGATGATCTTTCTACGCCGCTTCACGTATGCTTGAAACGTTTTGGTGGAAACTAGGCCTTGTCCTCGTTTCAGGCTGCTGGAGATCGCCTTTATGCCGGCACACGAGGCTCAGAGGCAAGTGTGGGCTTCACTGAAGTTGGGGAGAGCGTGTAAACCTTGGTAGGATAAAGGTACCTCCACCAGCAAAGGGAGAATTACTTGCCTTCTTCCGGCTGGCAATCACTGCTTGTGCGAGCTTTAATCATTCTGCTCTTTGTACGCAGCAAAGTCCTTATGATCAATCAGGACTTTGAAGTTTTGTTATAAAGATGTAAATGAAATGCATTTCTAAATGAAGCCTTTCTTCTCCCACTAACTCCCTCCGTTCCTCCGCATGCACGCAACACAAAACGCGCCCCGGCCGCTGATAACGTTCAGCGCCGCTCGCATTACAAATCCGTTCACGGACCAGGCGCGCGGTTGCCTTCCCTCCCTCGTCGGAGCGCCGCTTTGGCTGTTTGAAAGCAGCACGGGCCCCCGGTACCTTCTCTGATGCTTGGATCCAGGCAGGAGACATGGCAACCTCTCAGTTCCAGCTCGAAAAATACAGATCCGACTTCTGGTGAAAACACTCTTCCCCTGGAGGTTGCATCTCTGGGGACCTCCGCTGCCCCGTCCGGTCCACAAGTTCATTCTTAATGGTTGCAGGGCTGGAGCTCTGGAGCGGGACGATAGAAGACAGGGATTTGTTCAAACTAAATGCATCCATAAGTGAAGTGGAGAAACCGTCTGCTGGTGGGTTGATTGGACTTCTCCTTTCCCATGCTTGGCCCCGGGGCATAGACTCGCCCAGCTCTGCCCCAATGGGGGAAGGCAGGAGTCGGCACAGATTGAAGCAAGGATTTGCTAGGGAAGGAGCTTAGACATGCAACTCTCGCAGACCGTGAGTGCAACGTGGGTGATCCAGGACCCTTCGATCTCAATCCTTCTTGCATAATTCATGTCACAATGAAATATATCTAGTGCTGTGTCCTGCCTACCCTGGTAGGCAATGGCCAGAGCCACAGAGGACAACATAGGAGTTCATTCTTCTCTTGGCATAAGTATGCTCCCAACAGCTCTAGATAATAAATATGTACCCTGATGGCTATTCGCTTCCAGGAAGATGAGTATAGTTACAGGATTACTTAGTATTAGATCTTCTAAAACTCACTTTTCCCACCGCCATAGGACTTGAATCATGTGTTGGCTGTTGGCTTCCTAAATGTGTCTCTGCCCTGGAAAGCTGTGGAAAGCAAAATTTCTCTGTACGGTCTTATGGGAGCCTATATATTTTAATGCTATGCCCTGTATTAGAGCCAAGGCCTCCTCTCTCTGTCCTCTACTGCCGCAGAGACCCTCTCACCGTGGTTCAACGGGCACCTTGCCCAATGCCTGCTGCAGGTCACGCGTCCCGGTTCCCCCGGGAGAGTTTGTGTGGGTCTGTTGGAAGGCTTGACCATGCTCTGAAGTGATCTGCGTCTGTGGGCCTCGCATGGGCCCTGTCAGTCATCTCAGAGGTCTTCTCCCGTATAAGAACCAGTAGAGTTGGTCTTCCCTAGTTTCACTCCCAGAGACCTCAGGTCATTTATTGTTCTGATCTCCTTTACCACGAACCTTGGAAGATCTCTAATTCTCCTCCGTGTCCCTCCCTGCTTCCCCTCACCAGCTCGTTTCTTCCAGCCCCTTTAACCCCAATCACATGCTGTCAACGCTCAGTGGGAAGAGAGGAGTTTTGTTCCCGCCTGTAACGGAGCCGGAGCAAGTTTAGATGGTCAAACGTAGATCCCAACCTTCCCGCGGTTTGGGCGAGTATTACGATGCAGAGTTTGCACCATCTTGTCTCTGTGCACACCAGATCTATGATGCCACTCGTGGCAATAAGAGTTGGAGGTTTGCTGGGAAGGGAGGACTGGGCTCTTTGCATTGGAACAACACAGAGCAAATAATCCTCGCAGAAGCCTGGCTGAATTACTGGGATTTCTTGGCCAGCAGCACTGGTCAGGGGAGCCCGAGGGGATCCGTGTTATTTCCACACCTCCAAGCTGCAGTCTGCAGGCTGGACTCCCCAGTGCCAATCCATTTTCAAACTGGCGTGGCTCCAGTGAACGAAAGCCCCATGCATCTCACCAGGGGAGCAGGCGCTTTTGAAGCAGCTATAGAAGCCGTGGCGGGCGGCGGGCACGGAGGAAGGGTTGTCATTTCATTTCCATCTGTTTCGCCCATCTCTGCTTTAAATGCTCCGCTTAGCAACTTCCTGGGAAGCCGTGCCAGCCAAATCCGAGAGGCGTCTCGGGGAAGCTGACAGCTTTATCAGGCCCTAAATGCTCGCCGGGTGCGTCTCTCCGCGTTTGCTATTTGCACACGGTGTTTTTGTTGATGATTTGGTGAAATCCCTCCGTGTCAAAGAGCTCCTGCCTCCGAGTCACGTGCGCAGCTTGCTTGCAAGGGGCAACTGTGCTGTAATCCACCTAAGTAGCACAGTGGCATGCACAGAGGCTCCTGGTGGGAAGGGAAGGTGCAAAGACAGGGCGGCCCCGGGCACAGCACTTGCACTGCCTGATCCGCAGGTCTGCAACCTGAGCAAAAGTCATCTGCCGGTGTCACTGGACTGTCAGGCTGACTCGGAGACCGTCCTACCCTGTGCTGGGGAAGTACGATGCTGGAGGAAATCTTCCCCTTGCACTGCCGGGATGGGATAGATGCCCCCTCGGCTTGCTTGAGCCACAGGGCAACGTGTGCTGTGCACAGGTGGCAGAGGACACGAGTGGGCCTAAAGGTCTCGATGTGGCAGTCAGCAAGCAGGAGCGGGAAGCATGCATTTTTAAAGAGCACTGCAGAGCTTCTTGCTGCCAGGCCTTCAGAGCTAGCTTGCCCTGCTCTGCAGCTGCAGCTGTGGCTTCTGGCCTCGTTGCTCACAGATTCAGTGCCTGCCCCGTCGCACAAGGGTAGGAGACCTGGTAGGGATCTGGTCCTGGCTGCAAGTGGGGAATGGTCCTTCTCGCTGACGGAGGAGTGTGCTGTCTGCTAAGAATCGGTGACTGGAAGCAACACGTGGCCACACAAGTCATGCATGCACATGCCTTCGCAACCATGCAGGCCATGCATATACTGCTCCCCTTTGCTCACACCCCTGAGTGGAGTGCAAGCACACACACGCATTGTGCTTTCCTAGGTACTGGATGCCATCAGGCCCTGTATGCAAGCTACTTTCTGATGCTGCTATCTCTGCTACTGCAGACACGCCTGCAAAGAGCCTTTGAGCTGTTGCAAGAACCCAGCTGACGCGTTCCTCTTCTATCACGGGGAACGACAGGTCGGCCCAACTGTCCAGGAGCTGGTTAGGGAAGCTAAGTGCATCTGTGAAAGTGCTGATGCAGGGACCCTTGGTCCCCTCGCTTGTAATTGCTAGTGACGTGGCACGCCGCAGCCCAGGGGTGAGCAGCCCTGCCAGATGCAGCCTACACGCTTTCGGTCTGACCTGTTCACTCAGCTGTCCAGAAGCATTTCATACAGGCCGCTCTCATCCCCATCACCACCCGGGCTGTTCCCATCCACAAGCCTGAAGCCTGGAGGAGGAACAGGTGCTGGGGGGAGTCCAGAGAGAGGCACTTCCAGAGCTAGGAAAGTCGTGCATATTAAGCAGTTTCTTTTTTAAAAAGCCCACAAAGGGAAAAGCAGCAGAATTTCTTTTCTGTCGTCTCAGTCTTGGTGCCAGTTCAGAGCTGTCAAGCACTCGGGTGCCGGCAGCAGCGCCAAACCTAGACTCCTGGTGGCCCTGGGTGCCCTTTGCTAGAGATAATGATGATAATAATTGGACAACGGGGAAAAAAATTACCATTTTCGGGCCCCCTTTCTCTCTGGGTCCCAGGGGGCCTCCCAGTTCGCCCGTTCCTGCATCCAGCTCTGGCTGCCAGGCTTGCAGCTGGCACTGGGGCCGAGCTCCAGAGCTGGGGTTACCTTGCCTCGAGCGCCTGTAGTCCCAGGCTCAGACGGGATACATCCAGCCCTTTTCAAGATGCGATTCCGGCTGTCATTTTGGGGCGTGTGGGTATCTCACCTTTGATCATGCACGCCGAACCCCGTAGTGAGATCCGACCCTGAGTGAGCTCCTTCGGCTGCCTCTGCCTCGAGGACGGGATTAGTAAATACTGTGTGAGCCACTTCACCATGCTCTAGATGAACCTGGATGCTCTCGAGCAGGTTCGGGGCCGGTTCTTTTGTACGTTCAGGGTGGCTGAGATGGTGCAGACCGCACGCTGGCTTGCTGCAGCGTGGTCTAGATCGGATGGCAAGGTTTTGAATGGGTATCGCGCGTGCGCCCTCCAGATTTGGACGCCAGCGGGTTCCAGACTCCCATTCTGGACTGGGCAACTGGCTTCTGCGTCGTAGCCGGTAGGCTCCACCGCCCGTAGTGCAGCGCTGCTCTGTCACAAAGAACAGACCGACTCGTTTTTAGAGGTTGGATTGATGTGGGTTAATGGCTTATATATACACCAATCAGTACATTCTGCATTAATGTATTTCAGAACATGAAGTGGATTCTCTTAGTCCTTTCTTCATTAGATTGATTTTGGGCTCGGGCATTTCTAGCATGGACAGGGAGCTTGTTCTAAATTAGCGAGACGCTATTTTTGTAAAGGAGCAATCAGGAGGGGTCCATTGTTAATCAGGTGAGTGGGTTCTGCAGAGCTCTGTCTAGCAGCTTCTCTCCCTTCACCGAGGTCACTCCAAGTTCAGCGCGCTGCAAGGGGTTTATGATTTCTTTGTGATGGAGGTTCAATATGAATTGATTTAAAAATAAACTTTGGGGGGCTGAGGTAATAAATGAATTTTACTGTTGGTCCTTTGATCTTTCCCCCATGGGATCAGCTCAGCACATTCTCTTGCTTCCCAATTACAACCCAAATCAGTCTGGTCGGACAGATCTTACTGCTCCTCTTTTTCATTCTCCATCTTGGTGGGGGTTTTTTTGAAAGAGATGAAGCCTCAGATCTGAAGCACAGCCGCCAGCTGCAGGGTCTTTGAGACCTGGGCTGGGATACAACTATTGCAGCTCCAGCTAACTCGGGCATACACGAGTGGAGCTCTGTACTGAAACGCGTTGCTGGAGCCAGCGTTTCCCATGGGGTCCTTATAGAATATTGAACAGGGAAGGTAGTGTTGTGCCTGTATGTATCACAGAGTCAGGAAAACTAGGAGCGCTCCATCAGTATCTGCAGACTCCCGTGAAATTAAAGCCTTGAAATGCAACAGGATTGATTTAATCAGGGAGCTAATATCATTAATTGGTGCCACCCATTTTTCTCAGCCAACTTCGTCCCTGAACAACTCTCCTCAACCATATGCAAAAAAAAAAAAAAAAAAAATGTGTATAACATCTGTAAAAATATCTGTAAAAAAAATGGCTGGAGCGACTGATTCCTCTTTGAGATCTGCGGATAGAAAGTTGCATGCCAGAGTGGACTATTAAAATAATGTGCATATAATTCATTGGGGATTGTCTCTCCTGCTGTTTTCACCCACAGCTGGGTTTTCCTATCAGCATTAGCACCAGGATGCCATCTTTGTCCACAGAAAGAGAATTATTGCTGCGTTTTTTCTAAGGGGCCCATCTCTTCCTTAACTGTACAAGGCTCCTCCACCACCAAAGTCCCACCTAAGATGGGCAGTGAGTTACTTCAGCCAAACCCATTGAGTTAGGCGCACCCCGGCTCCACAGCAGCCTGGCGCTCCCCAGTAAAGACAATGCAGAAGCTCCTTCAGCAAAATGATGGGTCTTCTGAAGAGCAGCAGCCCCAGCACCTACACAGTGATGCATTTCCATCCTGCCTCCTGCTCTGCCCTGGAGATGCTGAGGCAGTGCTTTCTTCCACGTGCCCATCTTCTGCAGGTTCCTCGCTGCACCTGATCTATCCCGGAGCTGCTCTGAGCCGGGGATAAGCGAGCCCAGAGCTCCCCACATTACGGAGATGAGGAACCCTGGAGCTGACGGGCTGGCTCAAGACCCAACTCTCATCCACCACGCTAGGCAGACTGGAGCCACTAGGCAGTGTGTCCCTGGAGAGGAATGGAAGAAACAGCTGGCATTTGGCCTTGCAGCTGTGGAGAGCACTGGCAATCCCAGTCCATAGCCTCATGTCACAAGCACCTTGGGCTATTTTTTTGTACCCCCCAAGAAAAGCCATGCTGATATGACATGGTTACCAAGAGGCTGGCCCCACGATGCCCATTTCTGGTTGTGCATTCGCTGTGCATCCCCGTCGAGGGCATGGTGGGGAATCTGCGATGCTGAAATGTGCCCCCGAATCCATCGCAGAAACTTTTGACGGGGCATCACCGAGGGCTCCTGCTGCAGCTGAGTGAACAGGAAGAGCCAGGATGCTCTGGAGGAGGGACCGGCCGGCAGGAGAGGTTGCAGGGGAGTGAGTGAGCGAACGAACGAGGAGGTTTCCAGAGTTGCAAAGGATAAATGAGGAGGTTTCACACCTAGGCTTGGTCTGAAACACCCGGTGCACCTCAGGACAGCCTGCCCGCACAAGGGCACCCCACCTGCCCCAGAATGCCCCATTGCCCATTCTCCTGCTCCAGCTGCTCTGCAGGGTCCTGCATTACCCAAGCCGTGCTGCAACCCCTCGTCCTTCACCAGCTCCGGGTCCTTGCTGCCTGGGACCTTGCTCTCCTTGGCACCAGTTGCACGGTGCTGGTGCGGCTGGTGGTTCAGTAGGTGGCACTGTTCACTTGAGTCCTTGCTCCACAGACCTCCCGGTCTGATGCGAAGGGGGCCTGGCTGATTGCTAGGGGCCGAGCAGAGCCCCTGCGAATGGGGCCATTTGCAGTTAGGAAAGACTGAGCTGTGATTTTTGCAGGAACTGTAAGGTAACCTCTCTTCCCTGCCCAGTGCTAGGTGTGGAACCAGGCTGGGATGCCTCAAAGGAGGCCTTCCTTCCCACTTGCAAACAGCGGTGCAGCATTTCTGACCCCCGGTCCCATTCCACCCCAGAGGCTGCTGCCCTTCAGTCCCGGGGAAAAGCAACCCATGGGGAGCCACGTCCTGCAGAGCTTCATTTCTTCCCACCCCACAAACAAGCCTGGATTGCAGTGATTGAAGCAAGGCTGGGAAAAGTTATTTACAACTGGCTTAAGGGGGAAAAAAACCCCTGCAATACTCATCACTTTAAGAGAGGCACCGATGATTAAAAGCGGCAGGCTGACTGCATATATTTGACACAGCACTCTTTCTCCGAGTTACCTAAGCTTCTCCACCAATGCTTGTTGCCAAGTTTCAAGGTTCATTCTTCCCCGTCTTTGCTAAAGGAGCATTTAAAAGCTCAATTTTTCCCCCACTTTTTTTTTTTTTTTTACTGGCACCAATTGGAAAACAAAGGAGGGGAAGAGGAAAATAATCATGATTGTGATGGCTTTATTTGCGCAGGTGAAAATTCATTCGGTGTTTCTTCTCTCATTTAAAAATCTTTTCTCCTAGCACCTGTCCTTTGGTTTGCACTCCTGTTATGCAGTCAATCATCTCAGTGCCTCTCTCTCTCTGCAGTGCAAACAACATATATCATATGACAGCAGAAGTTACAGGAACGCTTTGTTACCTGTTCCCAATCATTTGCAATGCACAAGAATAGCCATGATGGCAATGAATTCACCTAAGGGCTTAGATGCGACTCAGGCTGCTTTGCCCAGAGATCCCTTTGGAATTATTTTTCTGCTGGGTTTTTTTTTGGCTTGGAAGCATGTCATTTTTAATTGTTAGCGCCTCTGCAGGGTGCCATGCCAGAGGCCCCCCTTATCAGCTGGTGTAAATCAGTGTAACCTCATTGGATTCCTATGAAGCACATTCCACCTTCATGGCCTATTGATTTCAATGGAATTATGCTAATTTTCCCCAGCTGTGGATCTGGCTGTAAAACTCTGTTTAAAGACTCATAGTCCCCCCCCCTTCCCCCTTGCATCATCATTACCAGGAGGTAAGGATTGATCAGAGCAATTAGGGAAATGCCAATTTTTTTTGGCAGACAGTATTTTTCATACAAGTTTTTGGGAGGAGAATTTCCATGAAATGTCTTTGGTTTTGTTAGAGACCTGCATCTTAAATAAACAGGCTTTGGTTTGTTTTTTTCCGTTGTAAAATTCATAAATTTTTTGATGGAAGCCAACAGTTTGAGGCGTCTGGGGGTCTGGGATTGGAAGACAGGGACTTCAGTGGACATGTTTCCTCCAGGCTGGTTGGTATGTACGATTGAAAACTGTCTTAAAAAACCCCATCTCAACTAGGGGGAACATAGATGATGTGCATTTAATACATGGAGGAAGATTCAAGTTTAGGAGTGGGACTTGGCCTGGTACAGGTAAGGCTAGGGGCAGGACTGACGCAGAGGTAGGGTGTAGACTCCCCAGTCTGCAGGCCTATTCCTGAGTTACTAAGCTGCACTCCCTTGCTGTTTGTTATTCTCTGTAAGACTCAATGCAAGATAGCTGGGCTCCACTGAAAACAATGGCAAAACTCCCATTATGAATCACAGAAACTGAGGGTTGGAAGGGACCTCCGCAGGTCATCTCGTCCAACCTCCTGCTCGGAGCAGGACCATCCCCGATCGTGCCTTAGTTGACAATTGCAGTCAATGGGAATGTTGGAGAAAGGCGTATTTCTGGCTCAAACAATGCTTCAAAAAATTAACTTTTTTTTCTTTGCTCCCTTGGAAAAACCGTGTTGCAATGACTGGCAGGAACAGCTCTCAGCCTATGCCATGCTGGGTTCAATTTCTACCTGCAAAGTTTTCTTTTCCCATTTATCAGCTCCTGCAAGGCTGGATAGGTTTTTCTTCCCTTCTAGTTCAAAAGCAGAATCAATACCAGGAATGGTCAGGCTGCTTGCAGTTCATGACACGTATGTGTTGCTAACCCACAATGCAATTCTTGTTTCTCATTTTTCATGTGGACTGTTTCTGGGACAAGACAGTAAAACAGAGAAAGAAAAGTAGAAAAAGACAGAGACGGAGTGATTTACCCAGTGGTCGTGCAGAATGAGAACTGACGGGTTCTGCATTGTTACATGCTTTGAACAAAAAAGGACGCCTCACTTTGCCCTTCCAGAAGTGCTTGCCAGTGCTTTATGTGCATCTGTTCCCTTCGCTGTGAGCGCTGCTGGAGGGGCCTCCTGGCTTTGGGCTCGGGCTCGCACCTGATCTAAGGTGAGCCACGGCAGGCAAGGCATTCCTGACTCCTCATCCCGTCTCTGCTACTGAACCAGAGCAGGCCCATGGGCCTTAGTGTCCCCACTCCTCAAGCAGAGAGAGCAAAACCCACCAGCGTGGGGGAGCTGGACAGTGCTAGAGCTTGGAAAAGTCGGCATGGCCTTGCTGACGTCGGTGCTGATCCATCTCAGCTACCGACCTGGCTGTGTAGTAAGTGTCATTCATTTGATTGTTGGCTTTCTCAGCTAGGTCCAAACTTGCCCAACATTTGGGGTGACTGGATCTGGAGTTTTCAATATGGCCTTTCTCTGGGTGTGCATAGGTAGAGCCCTGACTCCAAGTGCAAAGTCCTGCACTTAGGACGGAGCAATCCCATGCACCGGGACAGGCTGGAGGCCGCCTGGTTGGGCTCCCCAGGAAAGGACAGTGGAGAATAAGCTGAATATGAGCCAGCAGTGTGCACTTATTGCAAAGGAGGCTAGTGGCATCCTGAGCTGCATTGGGAGGAGAGGTGGTAGAGTCTCATCCTGGGAGGCTTTTAAGACCCGGCTCGGCAGAGCCTTGGCTGGCATGATGTAGTTGGGGCTGGTCCTGCTTGGAGCAGGGGGTTGGATTAGATATGACTTCCTGACGTCCCTTCCAGCCCTCATGTCCTATGATTGTATGAAATGTCCACATCTGGTAGTTGCTCCTGATGTGCTATGTTACAGCTGAGGCACCCCTCGATTTGAAACTCGCAGGTCACTGACTCTTCTGGCCCTGAAGGGGCAGGAAAGCCCCCTTGGCCGTGGTCAGGTCATGATGCTGGAGAGCTATACTGGTAGGTCAAAACTCCCAGCCAGCTTCAAATGAACCTTAAATTTACCGAAGAAAAGAAACCACCTTTGCCAGAGGTGGGGATGCCAGAGGTAGTTGGGATCTCGGTTGGGATCTTGGCTAGGCTTGGGCTAACCTCCACTGCCTTGGGAGATTGGGGTCAAAAGGCTGCGTCCCATGGAAAGGATGGTCCAAGAGGGTTTGAGGAAACACATCCCTATGGGGTTTCTGGCCTGTTCTGCCCCAACCAAGACCAGGGAGAAGGAGGGAAGTTTGGAGAAGTGGTCCTGGTCTGGCCCTGTTTCCATCATCGGTCTCTATTTCTTTCTCTCCTCTCTGCCTCTGGCAAAGGTACGGAGCCCACTGAGCTTCGCGGCAGGAGCACGGACGCCTGAGGAGGGCTCGGAGCGGCGTTCTCCGACCGAGCGACAAGCGGCAGCTCGATACTGTCTTCTCCGTGCCCTCCCCTCGAGCGAGCGGGCACAGCCGCCGTATCGGTGCTCCAGCACCTTCTCTCTCCCAGAGAGATAAGCCCATCACTCAGGGCAGCCGGGAGCTGGGATTTCGCTAGAGAGCAGATTTTTCCCTGTTGGTCCCCCACCTCCCCTGCCTCCAAATCTCTCTCGGTGACAATATCCCTCTTTCTCTAACACTGCGTGACACCCCCGGCACACCGGCCTCCGAGTCAGCACTGATCTGGGGGCTTTCGAGCCCGCCTGTCAGGAGGCAAGGAGACGGGGAATGGATTTGGAGTGCCAAAAGTTGCTTGTTAGAGACTCGGGGAGGGTGGAAACGCTGCCTCCCACGAGCTGCTGACTCCTCACTTCTGCCCACAGAGCACAAAAGCAGCAGAGAAAATCCTTCTTAACACTGGTAGCCGAAATGCGAAGCAGAGTTGCTGGGCTGAGCAGGTTTGGAGACAGCACAGCTGCGCTTTTTAGTGCAAGCTGGGGAGAGATTGAGGAAAGGGACAGAAACCGGGGAGCTAATCCATCGAGGGGGCTTGGGGGGAACCTGGGGTTGGCACCTGGGTCCCTAGCGGGGACCCTTTCCCAGCCTGGCCCAGCTCTCTCCAATGCATTTGGGGACTGGGAAGAAAGCCATGAGGAATGCAGCCCTTGGCTTGTGTTCAGCCTGAAGGATCCTAGCAGTGAAGGGATGACATGTCCAACTGGACGGTGCAGTCCCTATCTCTAGAGCTAGTTCAGGATTGGACACGGCTTGTTGGACCGGGACATTTTTGGGTGGAAATTAGCAGGTATCAGAAGCCACGTGTAATACCTAGCCTAGTCCATGGAGCTGCACTGAGCCTGATGTCTTTTATTTCCCCTTGGAGCTGCTTCCCTAACAGGGCAGTGGTCCTGCGGATCTCAGTGGCCTTCTCCGCGCTCGCTCGTGAGGGAGAACGTGTCCCCCATGTTAATGGGGACCAGCACACGGCACTTTCCGACTGAAGTAGGAACAGCAGGGCCAGGGTCTCTGCCTACTCAGCACATCTCCAGAGTGTCAAGCTGGCATCTGCAGCTCCAGGGTGACTTGACTTATAAGCAACTTATCAGACCCCGCCACCCAAGGTCTGACTCAAAGGCAGATGAAATATGTCCACTGATTTTTGAAGAGGCTGGGATCAGACCTTTCAGAGCAGCATTGTCCATCTCCATCGCTGTAGTGTCTGAGCTCCTTGTTCCTGGCCGTGTCGTCTGTGACTGCTCTATCGCGCCCCATATGCAAAATTTAGCCATTCGTGCATCCTCCATCTCTCAGTGGCGTGACTCTCCTGTCATGTTTTCACTGCTCTCCCCGTGTATTAGATGTTTGCAAGTCTTTTTGCTTTGCACTATATCAGCTACAATTGAGCCTCAAACACCAAACAGCTGCAATTTCCGTCAGTGCTCTCTCTCTCTCTCTCTC
>JAGPOW010001661.1:2267911-2296568 GCA_030014935.1 Caiman crocodilus
ATTGAGAACAGCCTCATTGGTGCCAATGGTTTTAATTGGCATTACACCCATACACCACAGTCCGGATATAACCCATAGCAGGTATATGCATATAAGCAAAATGCACAGATAGTACTTGTCTCATGCCTCTGCTTTACTGTTTTAAAAACCTGTATGTTTGTGTGCTGCAAAGGCATTGTTGCACACACACGGCTTGTGCAAGCACCCCAGCACCCTCACACCTGCTGCCCCTTGGCAGGCAACACGGGTGGATTCACTGATGTGCTCAGGGCTGGATGCACAAGGAGGAATCAATCCACCATCAAAGTGATGTTGTCCCAGAACGATTGCTCCAGTGTGTAACCTTCCTGATTATTTGGGGATACGATGCCCACATAAGGCCTAGTTTATCCTCCAAGAGCGGTTCCAGCCAATTGCATTCTGTGATCTCAGTCTGATTCTGGAGAAAACTTGGAGAGAGAGAGAAAGAGAGAGAGAATTTGGGCTGATTTTTAATTACCAATAATAATGATTATTAGGGGATTAGGGTTGGAGTTATTTGCCTCAGGGAGAACTGGTCACTGCTTCCCTACGATGGCAGCGGGACAGTATTTAATCGCATCTGGAAGTCTGCCCTGGGTTCTGCATGGGCAGTTCCTTGCTGGTTTGAGAGCAGGGACGAGAGAGGGAATCTCCTAGCGCCCAGCGCAGGAGATGGAGCTCTGCATGGTGCTGGCCCAGGGTGTGGAGCACCGAAATGTGATGGGAGGCGGCTGTAGCCTTTGCTGGGTGTGATGCGGTCTGTCGAACTGGGACAAAGGCAGCGATCACGTGGACCAAGGGAACTGAATGGTTTCCGGTACAGGGCCAGATCCTCACTTCTACCATGATAACGTGCAAAGGAAACCAGCTGAGCCGGCCAGTGGAGCTCCTGGCAGGGGATTTCTCGGGTGGCAAACCAGAGGAGCCAGTTCTTGATCTGATCACTCAACGCAGGTGCTTAGCTGAGGAGTCAATGCAGAGCTCTGCCCTCTAGTTCTCTGGCACGCGCACACTTAGGAGGCACCTGCCTTTGGCTTAACACAAAGCATGCTCATCTAATGCGGACCAAGGGCCGCTGCAAGGAAGCTCAGACAGTCTGCAGACCCCGGTACTTCCCCGTATCCGTGGTGGCCGTAGGGTTCTTGGGGCCCTGGGCAAGACAGTCATTTGAGCGTCATTTTGGCGACCTATAAACATTTTCAATTTCAATTTCACTTTTGCCCTATCTATGAATCCGCAATAAAACTATCTTAATACAATATTGATAATACAAATATTCAGCAATAATTAATTTTTATTACAGCTGGAGTGGAGAATATCAGTGCCCCTTAAATTATGAAGCCCCCTAACGTGTGAGGCCCCGGGCGGTCGCCCGTCTGCCCTCCCCTACAGCCGCTACTGCCCGTGTTGCACTGAGAGGGTGCAAGACCCAGAGGGAATCGGGTTCCTGAGCTTAAAGGGCCGAGCCGAGCCTTGGGCCCGGCATTTTACAAGCAGTTTACACAAGTGGGCAGCAGAAAACCTTGACGCGAGTCACCCCGGGGAAGCAGCGCGTGATTGTGCCGAGCATGATAAAGCCTGCGCCTCTGAGCATTGTTTTCCCATGGATCGGCAACAAGCAAATGAGCGTCTTCAGAAGCCCTGGCACAGTCCTTCGGTGCTGGGCCGGGTTCCCAGCTCAGGGCACAGCAGGGATTTGTGTGTGTCAATATTAGAAGGCAAACACTGGGCACAGAGGACTACGGAAGAGCCTGCAGCCCTCCCGCTTTTGTGCTTTGTTTGTCAACACTTCTCTTTGTTTCCTGACATGAAGTGGAAGTGTTTGGCCAGCTCTTTGGCGGGCGGTCCCGTTTGATGGGGACCTCGGACCGTTGGACTTCCCTGCCCAGCCTATCTCGACATCTACCGCTCCTGGAGGGTGCATGGTGCAGCCCCCCCAAGGGGCTGCTCGGGGTAGGAGCTGTCAGCCCCCCTCTGCTGATGATAAATCACAGGAAACCAGGGCCTCCAGCAGGTCCGTCCAAGCCAGCGATTCTCAACCGGGGTGCCACAGCACCTCGAGGTGCCTTGAGAGCCTTCCAAGAGTGCCACACAGTGTAAACCCTGTTAGGTTTGCCAAAGTGATTCACAAGGTAAACCCAGAGATTGCAAATAGAAAGCCATAGCTATGGTCTTCCTGAGCTCTTTGCAACAGAAACACGGCTCTAATATTTTTCTGTGGTCAAAAAGAAGAGCGCAAACTAAGAGCTGGCATTTTCTGCGGCTGCCTCCTGTCTATCCAGGGGTGTCCTGAGTCTACAAAGGTTGAGAACCACTGATCTTATCCAGGGACCAGGCCCATCTAAGCTACTCCATCCAAATGTATGGCTAGAATACTCTTAAAAATAATATCCAGGGGTGGAGATGCTACATCTTCCCTCGGAAATCTGTTCCTTCGTGGTTAGAAAATTCTTCCCAGTATCCAGCCTAAATTTCCCATCTTGCAGGTTCAGATGGTAACTTCTTTTCCTGTCCCCCACAATCGCACAGAATAGTCCACCTGTTAGTGTCAACCTCTTTATGACCTCCCTTCAGGTAGTTGATGACTGATATCTATTCTTCCCTCAATCCTCCCGTCTCCAATCTAAATAACCCCAATTCTTCCGACCTTTCCTGGTCTGCCGCATTAGAGAGGCGTTCCACAAGTTGGTTAAGGCTTGTAATGCCTTAACATAATAGGTAAGAGGATAAAGCTAGGTAAACTGAGTCACACGCAGACAAAAATAGCTTGCGTAAGCATACCCTGCAGGCCATTTGTTCAGCAGGTGTCTTTGTGACTTCATTGGGACTACACTGATTTACAGCAGATTATAATATGGCCCAGTAAATCAGCGGTGAAACCAGAGACCAGATTCATTCTTGGTGTCACTCTTGCCTAGATAACCATGAATGCTACATGTTTTAAAGCTGCTCTATTTATTTTTTTATTTTTTAAGGCTTAACACTGAGTCTTAGCATTGGGTTTTCCGGAGCTTCATGCCATCGTTACTCCACTGATTGGAAGTGATTGATTCCCACCAGTTTAAGTGAGATCTGAATCAGGCCCTTTGGGTATTAAATAATCTCTCTCTGAAAGCTAGGACAGAACAGATATTTCTCCTTTATACTGCGGTGCATTAAGCGACTTTATTGTTTGGTGTCAAACATTAGGCGGCTGTTATATCATTTTTTGGTATGTGCGTGTGTAATGAGACGAGCAGGATGCTTTGTAGAAGGGAAGGATTTATTTTCTGGCTTGAGTCAAGGAGCCTGTTCCTCGGCTCACGTAAATCAACAGAGCTCCATTGACATGAATGGAGCTCTCCTGATTTACACCCAGAAATGATCTGCTCAAAACCCCCTCGAACTGTGAATCAAGACACTTGCATTTGACTCCTGGCTCCAGCGCCAGGGAGCAAGATACTTCTGCTCTGCGCCTCAGTTTACTTTTCTCTTCGAAGGGTTATAACAAAGGTTCTCAACCTTTTTTAAGACCCGAGGCTCCCCTCGTTAGACTCAAGGCACCTCCCGGTTAATGCCAGCTCTCAGTTTGCACTTGTTTCTTGACTGTGGAAAAATGACGGAGCGATCCTTCTGTTGCAAAAAACGCAGAACAGCCACAATGGGTCAGAATGGTTTCAGCACTATGGATTCCCATTCAAAATGCCTTAGTTTCATTTGTGGAGTGTGTGTAGGGGTTTGCACACCTAACAATGCTGCTATTGCAGGGCACCCTCAAAAGGATCTCGTGGCACCCCAGGGTGCGTGGTTGAGAATCACTGGGTTGTAATAATGCTGCCTTCCCTTGCATACATTGCACACCGTGGTCTTCATCGTGGTTTGTTGTATATTTTGAGAGCCTAAGATGTGTGCAGCTGTCTATGGATGCAGGACATATAATAGATCCGGTCTCCCCACTGTATTACAAGACTATCAAAAGGCATTAAAAGGCAAACCCTGCCCAGCCCTGCCATCCTGGGCTGCAGCACGCTCATTTGCTGTCTTGGGCTGGGATGGGAGCTCTCTAGGCAGCAAAGTGGAGCTGGGAGGGGATGGAGTGACCCAAGGCTGAAAAGCAATCCACTTGACAAGCCAAGAGGACCCCTGAGTTGCACAGATGCTGAAGGCCGAAGCTGCCCTCATTTGGCCCCAGTTGCCCCTCTGTGAAAGCAGCTGATGCTTTCTATAGGACGGCGGGAGGTTTTGTGGTTATTACTCCGGCCAAGGAGTCAGGATATGAGAGTTCAATCTTCTGGGGTTTTACCTTCTGTCATGTTGCCTACCAGGCCTTCACAGAGCAGGGGCCAATTCCCCCGCATTCATGGCAACAGCAAAAAGTATGCAAGTGGCGGGGAGGCACGGCTTAGCCCCTTGCTCCATAACACAGGGGCACAGGAGCGTCTCAGCGAAGGAGCTGTGATATGTAGGCACAAAACATATTTCCTCCAAAGAGCCACGGTCGCCAAGACATGACAATTACTCTAACTGAAACTCCCCTTCGGCCGGGCACCCAGCACAGGACATTTCAGCCCAGAGCGGCTTCCTTTCAGGCACGTTAGAAGCAACCAGAAAACAGGGTCTTATCAAGGGCAGCCTTAATTGAAGGTCTCACCTGCATTACACGTTAAGGTCACATCAGGAACGAAAGGAGAAGCCCAGCCCAAAGGCGACGTGCCCCTCCAGGTCTGCGGTCATCAGATAAAATGCCCCCCAGGCCGCGGCACGCGCGCGGTTGCTCATTGGCATGTGTTTGAGGAATTGATTGCTCGTGGCAGAGTCTCGTGGAAGGCAAGCGGCGCGTGTGAGCTGATGCTGACAAGTGAAATTGGAAGCTCACTGCTGTTTGACAGGTATATTATTCCAAGTGCCCTCGATTTATTTACAAAACAAGGAGCTAAGATCCCTGAAATGATGCAAGTCAGAACTCCAGAGCCGTGAGAGACCCAGCTCCGGAGCCCTTTGGAGCTGGCCCCAATTTGCTTGACATTTCAAATAGATGATGGGGGAGGAAGGCACAAAGCAGGGAGTGAACACATCAAAGTTTATTTTTCCCGGTGCCTCCGCCAGGCAGAGAACGGCTGCCGGCGCTCCGTTATGCCTTCCACAGCCACGGGCTGCTTCGGCATGAGTGCGACTCCTTTTCCCCACCACGGTGTGGGATCTGCCACCAGCAATATCAGGGCTCCACGTACTCTCGCTGTTTCCTCTGAGGGTGGAAAGACAGGAGGAAAGAGGAACGGGGAGGCATTGAGAAGTCCTGATGACGATGTTACGGAGGGGAGGAGGATGGAGCCGTTCTGCGCACCTGGGCCAGAGTTGCCGATGAGTCGATGTGACCTTGAGGTCAGAAGGACGGGGGGACAATGCCAGGTCTCACAGTGCCCTGTCTTTGCCCATCACTAGGAGAAGGCTATGTTGGGCTCAGACTCGTTGCTCTCCCTAGCATAGCTCTATCCCTACCTTGTGTCCTTTACATCTCTACTCGGATCTCTTCCCTCACCCCCTAATAGTCTCCTTGGGGTCCATCCACCTTGGCATCTCAGCTCAGGCCACCCCTGCATGAGGATCAGCCCCACCTGCCCTGCCTCACCTCTCTCCTCCCCTCTCAAAAGCTGCATCCTTGGACTTGCATTTAGATGAGTGTGTGAAGCACTGATCCTGCACCATGGAGCTCGGCCCCTTTGGGGAAGCCTTCCCCGCCCATTGTGAGCTTTCCCCCATTGGCCTGAGATCGGTGCAAATGCTCTGGGAGTCTGGTTGTTGGGAAATGCTCCCGTGCCTTTCGGTAGGTAATTTCACCTGCCTCAGCTCCTCATTTCTAAGGGTGGTGGTCGTTCGTCCAGGTTGCTTGTCTCTTTGCATTGCATTACTCTTTAGGGCAGGCAGCCTCTCTCACGCTGTAGATTTGATATGCTGAGACCCTAGTCGCATCTGGGGCTTGTAGGTCCTATCGTCACATAAATAAGAACAGCAGAGGGGGTTTGTGATATACTATCTATCAGGGTGAGACCCATGTCCCCTATGGCAGACAGCACAACCTCAGTGCAAACAGCCTGGCCATAGGAGTCTCCCTGCAGTGACAGGCATTAGGATCCATCAAGCTGCCTGGAATAGTCTCTAGGCCAGGAGTGGGAGGATGCTGTAGCCTCAGCCACTGCCAAGACCCGGGTAACTGGAAGCACAGCTGCTGTTGGTGCAAGCTCAGGCCCGTGTCTGGTGCACACAGTGTGCGTGTGTTGCCAACGTGTGACTGTGCATGTGGGTGTGCTCAGAGAGGGGCTGTATGCCTTGGGAGCAGGTGGCTCCTGTGTGCACACACTTTTCTCTGTGCTTTTACCCAAGGTGATTTTTCTATTTAAAGTCTGCATGCACAGGAACTCTCTCCAGAACGTGGAGAGCTGGAGAGGCACAGTCCTTGGAGAATCTGGCATGATTAAATGAAACAGATTCACTTCTATGTTAGCAAAGAATTGAAATGGGAATCAGCCTCTGACTTTGTAGCTTTATTCAACTCATGCCTCCTGCCTTCAAGCCCCAATGCAAAATTCATCAGGCGTCAGGCTATAGAAAACTACTGAGACTCTCTGGGAGACAGAGATTATGTCTTGTCCTGAAAGGGGAGTCGCAAAATAGACCTCGGAAGAATTAAGGAAGATGATCTTTCTCATCGTTGAAAGTGCCCTGGCTGGACCTGAATTAGGAAAATGGGTCCCAGCACAGGCGACCATAAAAATGCCGTGCTCTCCATGTGAATCTGGTAGCTCCTGCTCTGACCAAGGGACCTGGTGACTGTCTCAGTGGTTTCTAGCTGTACATCTTATAAGGGTGTCAGATTTAAGCCTTGCAATGTCTTAATTGTGCCTCGGCGTCAGGGCAGATGGTGCACCCTACATGGCGGCGATTATCCTGCTTTCACAGAGCTGGCAAGGTACTGGCTCAAAGATACATATGTGATGCTCTGAGCCAAGCCAACTCGTGCATCAAGACCCCAAGGCAGGACCTTTGCTTCCTGAGTTGTTGTTGTCATACAGGGTCTTCGTGAAGTCCTGGTGCACTTTTAAACTTTAATAAGGTAGTTTGTGCACCAGGACTTTATGAAGCCCCTGTATGTCATTGATGTTACAGTCATGTAGAGAGGTCTCAGCTAGGATCAGAGCCCCCTTTATTACATACCAGACACGCACAGAGCTGCAGATGTTCTCTGCCCCAAAGAGCCGATGACCTGGATGGCTCAAACAGACGCAGGGTGGGCTAGGAAGCTGAAGTCTGTAGTGGCCAAGCATCCCGCAGCATCCCGCAGCGGGTGGGCATTCCCAGTGCAGCGCTGCACCTGTGAGGCCACTCTGCTTGCTAAGGAGTGGTACTTTTAGGCCTTTTCTTGCCTGATTCGGGTGATTCATCATGAGCTCCTGCATTATCAGATAGGCCTGAAGTGGATGGAAGGTGATAAGGGATGCCCATTGCTATCCAAACGTGCCGCATGGTCATTGCAACAGATAGGATTTTAGCAGCATCAGACCCAGACCTCCACCATCATGGGTGAACCCTAAGTTCATCCTGCCTTCTCTGAGCATTGACACCCTGCCCTGTCACCCTTCATTGAGCTACACATCAAAATTAACGCACCCCTGCCCCAGAAAGGAGAGGAGAAGGGCTGCTCAAAGGAAACATAGCCATGGTCTTGCCTCCCAGGCTCCCAAGCTCAGTTTTCTAAGCTCAAATCCCATCCAGGTACAAGAAGGGAATCTCCCTTCCCTGTGATGCAAAGAGAAAAGGAAAAGACTCTAGTTAAAAACGGGTGGGCTGATAGGGTTAGTTGTTTTATTCAAAGGTATGAAAAGCCCCTGCTGTTTTTTCAGCAGTGATTAGGTGAAAATACACACACACACGCAGGCTGAAGCCAGGACCCCCCAAGGCTACACGGCGCGGTTGGAGATGAGAGACTGAAGAAATCAAAAATTATATGTTGCTGATGTTATGAATGCGCTGTGCCCTCAGGTTTGAGGGTTTTTTCCTCTCCCTTGCTTGCGCTCTCTAAATCATATTTTCAATATCAGTATATTGAAGTCACTTAGCCGTCGAAGACAAGGATACAGCTAGTCTCTGGCAAAGGAATGAATTTGCCACGCTGCCGTCTCCCCGGGTTCTCGCGCGCGCGTGTCTCTAGTGGTGCCTCCTCAAAGTTAATAACTCACGCGGGAATACATCTTCCAAATGAATAAAACCCCGCGGTCCAAGATGCGTTCAGAGCTGCCAAGTGATCTGTTTACACGCCTCGTTCTGGGCCCGGCTGAAACCCTCCTCCCTCTAGTGTGCATCTAGCGTGTAAGCGTGTGTGAACTGTGCGGTTTCCACGTCTCTGAAAGAGGTCCCAGATGCCTTCAGCTCTCATTTGAAGTCAATGGGTGTTGCAGCTGCTCATTACCTCTCCGAATCAGATTTTAAAAGCATATAATGCGTGCACACTGTGGAATGAAAGCGAGTCTTGGAAAACCAATCCCTTGTTCTTACGCCGGGCAGGTTGTGAGTTATTTTATTCTTTTTCATTTATTTTTTTTTAGGGATGACCCATTGGAAGGGTCTGGAGGTGAGCCTGAGGACCACGGCTCTCCTGTGCGACCATGGGTGTAAAGTGTCAGCCAGGATATTTAGGCTCACAGTGGCTAAAGTTGTACGTCTGCCTTCCCATATGGGACATGTCCATAGGTGAAGAATATCTACAGCGTCTACTGAGAGAGGTCATGATAAGCTCATTCTGACTCAGGAGGTTATCCACTTAGGCAGTCCGCCATCTATTTGTTAAAAGAAGGGAGGATTAGTTTGTATAAGCCAAGAGCTTTGTTCCAGGCTCACACTGAATTCAGATCTTGGCCCCTTGATGCCCAGCCTCATATCGTCATGAAGTTTTCATGCCCACCCATGCATCTCACGGTGCCTCTGCACTTCTAGGCTTTATCGGGTGCACAGACCCAAAGGGGTCTGCATCTCGTGAGGAGGACTGGCTCCCTGACCCTGCACAACTGTTGGCAGATCTTAGGAAAGAGCCTGGTCCCCGCTGCCTCTGACCCTAGGTTTGAAAGTCCAAGAGATTCAACAAGTCTGGGGATGGCTCTTGTGTGAGATGTGCATTGCTTTTTTCTTCCTTGAAGAGGAGCAGCTGCATCGCAGCCCAGGGTATCCCTCACCAAGCAGGAACATGATCCAAGAAGAAAACTCCAGACCCCAGCAGCAAGCTTGCTGGCTCTCCATGGACAGCTGAGACTCCTACTTTCTGGAGCTACCAGGCACTGGTATGCTCTCTCGCCATTGCCGATCTGATCAGAAATCCTTGGCGTGAACCTCATCTCTGATTCCCACCCTGTGGTGACAGGGGCAAGAGGTTCAGCAAATGGGTCTGGAGATGCTGTGTCTTGAAATGGTCACTGGGTGCCTCAGCCAGGCTAAAAATACAAGCCACCGTCTATCCCTGCCGGGATGTTTTCGCGATATTGGTAATTTCTAAGTCTGCGCATCGTTCCAGCTACTCACCTGCGACATGAAAGCCGGCTTTTCTCATGCTTTCCGGCTCACCTTTTTAAGTCTCTTCAAAGCGCAGAATGGAGCAGGCACAAAGACCGTGCGTGAGGGCAAGCAAAGATAGTCTCCGCCATGTCAAAACCAGCAGGTACAGAGGGATTCTTCCTCCCGCCGCTTTAGGCTAACTGATGATCCTGTTCTCTAATTGTACATGCGGCCTCCTTTCCCCAACGCTCTCTCCCCACCCCGGCCGGCATCAGGACTCATCCCTTTCCGCCACTTCAGACACTGCAGGCAACAAACACGGAGGCTTGCAGGCTCGGGGGCTGCCGGATCAAACGCCCCTTAACGAATGTGGAACCGGTGGCTTCATTAGTGCCAGCCATATGTGCCTTCAGAAGGCTGCTGCGCGGCGAGAGGTGCGGGAGCGGAGGTCACCCACGTCTGGATAAAAGCAGGGAGGATCTTGCCTGGCTCTTGGCGGCCTGGCACAGCCCCATCGCTGGCAGCGCAGGGCCTTCTTGCTGCAAATGAGCCTCGTTAGTCTCTCTCAGCGCCTGGCTTGCTCTCGGCCACGCCGTTTGATTTATGATGGTTTGTTTAAATGGGGCCCAGTCCAAACCCCTGCCACTCTGGCAGTGCCTACCCTTGATGGGCACAAAGGACGCCTGGGTAAAGGCAAAGGTGTTTAGTCGCGTACCATGCAGAGCAGGATGTTCAAAAGTCCCTGAGCAGATGAGGTGCCGAATACCCTCTGACGGGCCCTGGTCTCTCTTCTTGTATACAGGCAAAACACAGAGCCCCTGGGATCCTGAGCCTGAGCCTGATCCCGATCCCCACAGAGTCCTCTCGGCAATGGTGCAAGACAATGAAGCAGGATCCTGCAGAGGACACGCAGCCTCGTCACAAAGAGAAGCAGCACTTGGGGAGCCCCCAAACTTTGCAGCTGTCCTGATAAAGTTTGGGCACTGACTGCATGGAGTAGATCAGATTCATTTTCCTGTCGAGATGGTGCAAAGGGACACCTGGACCCGTCTCCTTCCCGCAGACACTGTCTTCCATGAGCAAAGCGCTGTTCTTCAGCTCCAGAGGAGATCAAGGATTTGGAGCCTGAGGCTTTCTTTACCATGTGGTAGCCGTCTCTGTCACTGTGATGTTGGAGGCAGGGAGTACGTAGATGGCCCAGCTCCCAGAAAGAAGCTGATCTCCATCCAGAGCCCAAGTCCTGACTGCCACAGATCAATTAGCAGAGGCAGCTGCAAACATCCCTGCACCGTACTTCGGGATTTAAACCACTCCGGAGTTTACTGAATTTTCTTCTTTGCACCAAACGGCAGATCCGTGCTTGAGACCCCCTCAATGCTGGGGGACACTCAGGCTCCTCACCTCCTAGTTGCTACCTTGAGTACAGCACAAGCTGGCGGTGGCTGGAAGCGGAGCCCATTTAATGGGTTGGCAGTGGCCAATGGAGACGCCATGTGCCTAGCCACTGGGTTTGGCCCAACAGCAGCCCCCATCTAACCCGCGGTTCAGAAAGCACCAGCTTCCACGCCTGTCTCTTCTGCAGGCCTGGTCAAGCCGCTTCACCATCTGGTTCCTCCCGCGTCCAATGCCCATGCCAAGTCAAGGCAGCTCCTTGGAGGAGCGTGCATGGTTAAGCCATGATATGGCTGGAGTTGTCTTTGGCCAGATGTTTCACAGCTGAGCCAACTGGGCGCAACTTTCACCTCGAGGAGTCCCAAACAAGACTCAAATTCATGCCTCTGGATCTGCATCAAAAGTCTTTGACTGCTCCGCTGCCTTCCCGCCTGCCCCGACGCTCTCCTCTCTGCAATGGGTGTAATGGTACCACCCCTCTGTTGTGAAGGGTGGGGAAAGCGCTATTCCTCACCTGCATCCCGGAGTAGCTCCCGCACAGAAGGAAGGGGACACACGATCCAAAGGGGCTGAAATCCAGCTGGATCTCCCCAGCGCCGGGCTCTGAGGTTTGGGGAACCGAGTCAAGAAGGGTGCCATCACGCCGCATGCACTCCGCGAAGGAAGAGCCAGCCTCTCCTCCGCCCAGACAACACAGTGAGCACAGACGACCAGAAGGTCAGAGAGCAGCGCCTGGCTGGGACGGCTCCTGCCCCAGGCATTCGGAGCCTGCTTTTTACATCCGACCCTACAGACACAGCAAGGTCAAGCCCGCGCTCTGCCATCAGAGCCTTTGCGACCGCCCTCGGCAGCCGAGATCGTCTCCGCTTCCCGGATTCCAGAGAGATGCCGGGGACGGTCTGGCATTGATTGATGCTCCGGTGTAAGATGGCAAGGCTGCAGGCTGATCAATACTCTAATAAACACCGCGTGCATCACAGCGGCCTCCCTGCTCCCCTCAGCTGGGAAGAGAGTGAGAGAGCAAGAGATTAACTCAAGTGCTTAGAACTCTACTTTATGAATAATTGAATCAATGAGCTAGAGAAGGGCCCAAAATGCAGCCAAGCGGCAAGAGGGGCGGTGGGAGGGGAACACCGGGAAAGAAAAAGGCTTGCAAGCTGGAAGCAGGCCGACGGTGGCTTTCATGTTGGACTGGGCATGGCAACTGCCTCTGATCCGAGGAAGGGAGCTGGGAAACGCGACGGCCGCCAATTGGAGGAACTTGTGTCCTCTGGATGTTTTTTTCTCCCCGCTGCCTTTTGCCGAGCTGTCTTTCAACTTGTTCTGAATGCTTCCCACACGGAGCAGAGCAGTTGCAAGAGGGTCCTCTTCTGAATCCTAATGAAGGTCCGGGGAGTGCTGATGGCTTTTGGGGAGCGCGCACGTGTGCGTGCGTATGTGTGGTTTTTTTCAAGTGACTTATCTCTCGGTCGGCAGCGTTGCAGAGACGGCAGAGATCTAACGGGGAATGCAAGGTTCAGACAGCCCCAGGGCTTCTTGAAATCAATCCGACAGCTCCTTCAGATACCCAGTTCCAGGACTTTGTTTTGAAGCTGGGACATATGCGCACGTGCACTCACGTACACGCACGCGCGCGCAGAGGGAATCTGTTTGGCGAGGCTGCGATGTTCAGTGAAGAAAAGGCAAGTCTTACACAGGGAGGTTTGCAAGGCTAATGTATTTGAGGAGCCAGGCTTTGAGTGACAGGAGTCATGCAATAGCGAGGGCAGGGATGCATTACCTTCACCCAGGGAAGAAAATGCTGCTTGTAACTTGACAGCATGCGGATATATTCTGGGGCAGTCTGATAAGGGCCACGCACAAGAGCGAAGGTCTACTGTGATGGGTCAGAGCCTTGGTCCATTAATGAGACACTGTTAGGACTAGGCAGAGAGGAAAGTGTGGATCTCTGCAAATAAAATCCAGAGCTGTTCTCTGTTCAGGACCCATGGAGTGAATGCACATGGCTCTGAACCTGAACGACGCCCATGATGGGAAATGCTCTGATGCAGCCTCTGTTAGACGGGCTTCGGGCTCCAGTGCTGGTCACTCCGAGTGAACCTAAGAGCTGGGGACTTGAGCTGGGTGGCCGTGGGGGAGGATGGTGTCCTCTATTCATCTTTAGAGTAAGCCCACGTGGCCGGTTAAACTCTGTCAGCATGGAGGGATCACTGGAGTGGTTTTCTCAAGCCCACTGACACTTCTGCCGAGTCTGGGTATGGCGATAGTGCTGATTTCAGTGAGATGGGCAAAAAGTTCCTACGGACTGGTTTGGGAAGCGTTGCATCTTTTCATTTGGGCCATCGGCTAGTAACGACTTGCCGGCGTGAGCTAGATTCAAGTCAGGCGCCGTAGAGATGAAAGGTCCTTGCATCCCGTTGGGAATCCCCTGAGCCATCCAGCTTCCTTTTCAGTGCAATACTTCATGCATTTGACTTGATTTGTCTCCCATTTTTGCCGCTCTTAGGAGCCCTTCATCAATGCATCTCTTTTTGCACTGGACCCTCCCTCCCATAAATAAATTGGCCTCCAATTAAGTCCTCATTACCCTGGAGATCGTGCAGCAGGAATAGCTTCTTCCTAGCTAATGCAGATTCCTGTTTGGGCTGTCAAATGGGGAAGATGGAGATTTCTTTTAAAAGCTGCGTGCAAATGTTTGGCTTTTGCTGCTGTTCAATAAAGTTGATCATTTTGCTCAGGAGGTATCAATGCAATTTTCCACGCTGCTGGCTTAAAGATTGCATCTTGGTAAACTGAGCAGTTCTTTTCCTTTATATTTGCATTGCAAACGAACAAACATACAAAGAGAGGGGGAAAAAAGCCCTCACAAAAAATTCTCTCGACAACAAATGTATTAGTGGCTTATTTAAATTGTTGGGAGTCAGTCCAGTGGAGATAGTGCCAATACATTTTTGTGACTCCTTGTTCCATCTGTGTCTCGGCTAGCATCGTGATTGCAGAGCTGGGGAATGTCTTTCCACACCATTACATTTCCCAGTGAAATATGTGAGAATTACCTCTGATGTTAGTAGGAAGCCATCAGGACACAAAACATGCAGAAAATGAAATATTAACTTTCCTATCCAACTCGGTAACGGCTGTTATGTTTTGTATTATAACACATTAAGGTGAAGTCCTGGAATAAAAATAAATAAATAAGAATCCCAGCCTCCCATCATGGCAGTATTGTGCCTAAACGACACTGGATGTGGATGATAAAATGGGAAAGTTGGGAAAAGGATAATATATTCATAGTTTGGATGACAATGAGTAGAAGAGAAGACTGAGCTGAGTGCAAGCTGCCAAAATCCCTTTGCAGCCCTATTTTCTCCAGATTGCTACAAGTTGCAATGGTAAATAGAAAAAGGAAAAAAAAAATTAAAGAAATTATGGACACAACAGGCTAAATGCACCCGCAGTGCAACTCTCTTCATTTGAATGAGATTACGTCAGGGACAAATTTTGTTCGCTATCTTTAATTGCCTCATTTTGCTTCCTCTATATTGAATTGGGCCCCAATTTGGGGAGGCACTTAGGCATATGAATCAACAGCGAGCCGGTGGCAGAGCTGGGAAAAGAGCTCTGGAGTCCCGGCTGCCCCTGGGAATCTCCGACTGCGGCATACACTTGCTCCCCGCGAGGAGCGAGCTGGTTAAAGGAAAACAACAGGAAACTGGTTCACTGCAAGACATGAAATCCCATTAACATAGTCTAACTCGGTGGTTCTCGACCTCCTTAGACTCAAGGCAGGTCTCGATAGACTTGAAGTACCCCTCAGAAGATGCCAGCTCTTCATTTTCACTGTTTTTGAGTACAGAAAAACAGAGCAATTCTGCTGTTGCAAAGAACTCAGAAAGACCGCAGCATGTCAAAATGTTGTGGGGTTTTTTTTAGTATGGATTCCTATATGAGAGCTCTGGGTATACTTTGCGAATCATGTTTGCACACCTACCCGTGTTAACACAGTGTGGCACCCCAGGTGAGACTCACTGGCCCAACCCCTGCATCCCTGGGCCAGGTGATTGGTTATGAAAAATAGTTACAAACAGGAAAGCAATGCACGTAGCCTCCGTTCTGTGCCCCTGAAAGCTTGCAGGACTAGATTAGGTGTTACCTGGCTCCTTTTGCTTTGAAAACCATGGGCTTCAGCGCCTGTTAGCTAGGCAAGCTGGCAGCTGCAAGGGGTTGGAAGAGGAACAGGTGATCCCGTTAGCTGCTGATTCCTGGGCTTCAGTTAGCAATTGGGTGACCAGGTGTCCAGGACTCTATAACTAAAGGGCTGGGAAGGGGCTGGCTGCTTTGGAGCAGGAGCAGATTGCAACCACTCTGCTCCTGTTTGGGGAGAGTTACTGAGGGGTTTTAAGAGAGTTTTTAAGCCTGTGGGTAAATCTGATATTTTTTCTTAGACCAGCACATGCTGGAGTGAATGTTTTCACTACAGGGCAAAGCACTTTGGCCTGGTTTTTGATGCCTTCCCAGGTAGATGGCTGGGATGGTGTTTAAAGCAGAGCTCTCTGCTGAATCTGTCTCATGCAGCTGCCTTTGGCTAATTTTCATCTCTGGGAGGGTAGTTTCGCACGGCGGGGCGGAGATCCTTTGCTCTAGAAGAATGGGTGGGTATTTTTTTCATTTCTTAAGCAGAGGGATTTTCTTGCTTGTCTCAACCCAGTATCTAAATCACACTCTATATTTAAAAAAATAAAAAAATACCTTTAGCTTGCTGCTTGGAGCTGGGACAAATCACAGCCCCTACAGCATGAATTCAGACCTGGGGACCACTCCTCCCAGCGAAAGCTACCCTGCTTTTGCTGCCAGCACTGGGCAGCCCAGGCAAGGAGTCGGGTCCCTCTGCTTCTGGAGGTGGAGAGCCCTGCTGAGGGTTTCGTAGCATCGGAGAAATTGGAGGTGGAAAATCCCCCCCCCAGATGATCCGTTCCATCTCCTTGCCAATTCAGGACGCCTCGCCGCATGCCCTCCGGTGCTATTACCTCCCTCTCTGGTTTTGTGGCTGAAGAAGATGAGCAGAGCCTGTAAATTAGGGTTATGTGAGGGGGCACCTAAGTGGTTTCTTTGCAGCCCGTTGCTCTCCTTGTCCCCGGCTCAGACAGTAAACAACACTTCTGTGACACGAGTGCAGTCGTTTGGTGGCTCGGACGTGCAGCTGCCGTTGCACTAGAGAAAAAGGACCTGGCTGTTTCCTTGGCGCACGGAGGATGACCAGTCTCTGGCACCTGCTGCTGCCAAGGTGCATGCTTATTGGGGTGGGGAGGGCTGAGTTCCCCGAGCCCAGCAGTATCCTGATCCCCGGGCCCTGCCCCCTCCTGACGGAGTGGTTCAGAAGTGAAGGCTGGCTAAATGGAGTAATTAAATGGAATGAGTGAAGTGGAGTCAATGTGCTGTCTGCTCCAATCTGGGTCCTCATCCTTTTCCTTTGCTTGCGGTCCAGCTAGGCATAACAAGCACCTTGCCTGCGTGGTCTGCTGGGGGAAAGTGCGCGTCCTCACGGGCCGTGTGGTCGCACAGCAGCAAGTGCCAGGTGCTGTACGCTTCCTCCAGACTCCAGCACCAGCTGGGATCTGGGTATCCCACAGCGCCGGTGCCCTGGCATGGCAGAGGAAAGCATAGCCGGAGATGGCTGATGGTCCGCAGGCCTCTCCTTTCTGCCCACAACCAAAACATCAGGCCCCTTCATGCTCAGTGGCGTCCCTCTTCACTTATTGTATCCTCTGCAGCCCAGATGAGTCGCACGGGGAGTGCAGCAATGGTCACAGCACTTTCGCCCAGGCAGGGACATGACCGGGCCCGTGGCCTTCTCAAGGGAGCTTGGATACAGCTGATGTGTCAGGCTGAGTTGCTGCAGGTTCAGCCCCGGTCACCCGTAGCCAGCAGGAGCCACGAGCCCCCGCCAGCAGCTCCCCTGCAGGGCAGGGCACGGTCATGGCATAGGCACGGTCATGGCATAGGTGTGTCCGCTGAGACCCGAGCCGAAGGGAGCCCCTCATCATGCTAATGAGGCACTGAGATGTGGGCTCACAAGCACAGACATACAGGAGCATCACATGAATGCAGGGCATTTCATTAGTGCAAGGGTGTCTCCTGCACCCTTTGGGGCAAAGCCCTTTGAGAGCATCAGACTGTGGAAACGGGGACTCGTGGGGTTTGCTGCTGGGTGTGGGTCCGGCTGGTTCGCAGCAGGAACCTCCGGTCGTAATAGTTATTTCCTTGGCGGAGCTATTGACGCCTGGTGACGCCAGGTCAAAGCAGTGGGCTGTATTTCTCTCTGCGCTCTGGGAAGTCACTGAAAGGAAACATCCCCGTTTTCTTTCAGCGTGTGCACGGCTTCCTCATCTCCCCTCCTCTCACCTCGTTGCGGGAGGAAAGATGCTCTTGTTGGTGGTGGGGGTCGGTCTGCAAGGGGAGAGCCGGAGCCCTGGCTCTGTGTGCCCTGGAGAAGTCACGAGTGCCAGCCTCGGTTCCCCATCTCCACAGTGAGGATGAGGGTGCTTTCCAGCTCCCGAAGAGGAGGTGGTGAGGGGGCACCGTGGTGACTTGGGAGAGCAGAGACTGCAGTCGTGGAAGCCGTAGTTGTTGGCAGCCTGAGACTAAAGAAGCTAATCGTGCATTCTGCCGCAACGACTGCAATCTTTCTTCTCTCCTCCAGAAGGGTCTTTCGTAGCATGAGACAAGTTGCTGAGAAATTACTGTTAAGAGCAGCTGTGGAGTTGTGGAGTTGCCTTTTAAACTCCGAGCATCATCTGTATCTTCAACGGAGTCCTTTCTAGGGCATTCTTTGTTCTCATTATACCACAAAATCCATTTTTATTTCAAGGTTTCCAGAAGGGGAACAATAGGAAACAAATGCAGCCATAGAAAAGTTCAAACAAAAACCGCATTACGAGCTCTTGCTCAAGTCATCACGGAGCCCACCAGATTTGTCAATGACCCAAACCTTCCAGCTAATGAGTCCTACTCAGTGATAGCTCTGAGAAATAATGCATTTTGGAAGCAGGCAATCAGTATATGGTGAATGGGAGCCTATTTTACAAGTATTTTGTCTACTGTTAAAGACACATGAGCCAAGGAAAGGCAATAACTATCCCTATTAATATTGATTAGACCATTATGTATCTGAAAAAGTTATTATACTACTGAGGTACTTGCATCTTCCCAGTGCAGAGAGCTCCACCCTGAAATTGTTTCCTCCACAAGTGGCAAGTTGCCCTGGATGACTTGCAGTTGACAACAAAGCTTGCAATTTGGGGCCAGAAAAGCGGGACAAGGAAGGGAACCAAAACGGCAATCTTTATTTTTTTTTGCAAATAGTCCTGAAGCGCTAATTTTCTCTCTGCTTTCCTGCATCGCTCGGGCTCTCACGCAGCCCTCCATACCCTACCCTACAGAAAAAGACAAGGTTGCAATGACTATAAAGGGATTTTTTCATGGGCCTGATGGACACGGATCGACCCTCCGGTGCTATTTATCACAAGGAACCTGTGCAAGTCCCAGTTTGGACTTGACAGTCACGGAGGAGACTCTTGTTGAGCCTCACGGCTGTCCTCAGGCCTTCACCCCAGGCTGGAGTATGATGTGCTGGCGTGTGGCCAGCCTCCTGCAAAACGGCTGCGGAGGAGCTCAGTGGAACCTATTATATTTTGTTTTCTCAGATTAAAAGACTAATTGCCAGCCGTATTTACCAGCCCCATTTTTAATCTGCTCATTAGCTTCCACCCCCAGAGAGGCAGCTAATCTACTGCTGCCTTCTATTAAAGTCCTCTCAAAATGAGAGGACCACGGTTGAGGAAGCAGTGCTGTAACGATACCCCCGCGCACAGGTCCCTGCCCCAGAAATACCCTCGTCGAAGGCAAGGTGCTACAAAGAGGCGCATTTTAGCCCTGCCTCGAGCGCTCAGTCGTACGGCAGGTGTTTCCTATGCAGATATATCAGATAGGAGAACAGGATGCACAATGCCTGGGACGTTAGGTAGCAAGTCAGAGGAGTCCTGCTACCAGCAAGATATAGCTAGTGTGATAAGACCATCCTGATTAATTATATACCCCAGGTGGCACACACAGCAGCTCAGCAGGGATAGATTGCTATACACACACAACAGCCTTTGCCTGATGGCATGTTTTAATCAAGATATACCCTAACTAGCTCAGCAGGTGCATCCTGGCAGGAAGGGACCTAGTATGAGAGCAGCGCCGAACGAGGACATGTACCAGTTGTTCGGAAGCAAATCCCTTCTTCCTTAGCGATCGCGGCTCCTCTGTCCCTGTTGCGTTAAGGCTCAGATGAATGGTTCATTTTTGACAGGCTTATCTTTAAATACCGGTTTAAACCAGAAGCCGTGAGCACAGTTGCATCCCAGTTTGGGATTTAAGAGCCATTATCATTTATCACCATTATTTTGGCTCCCTAATGTATTGCTTTAACAAATATTATCAATAATCTTTTCCATTCCAGGACCGAGCACATGTCCTATTTCCCAGTCAGCTGCTGCAGCAGAGATTAAGTGCTTTCTCATGCTCATGTGATGCCACAAGAGCTGGCCCCAGGCTGGGCTGGAGGGTGAGCAATTCCTGCCCGTTGCCTTGCCCAGGAGGTTTTTCTTTTAAGTCTTCGCTTGATATGGATTGGTCTCTTTCCCCCCACTTTATAAATCACATCTGATATTAAACGATGACAGAGGAAAAGGAGGGCTTGCTAGTCCCAGCCAGCAGGAGAAGATAAGTCTAGCAATCACCATTATTAGCCGATAATCGATGAAAGCAAATGCAGTTATTGAGGGGGATATCTGAGTGCATCTGCACAACTCCTGAAGGTGCCAGCTGACAGCCTTGGAGACTGAAGGTCTATTTTGAATGCCAGAAGAGAAGGAAAGAGGCAGGATTTCCCACTGCCTGAGTCCTCCCTTTCCTGGGCACCCTCCAGGGGAGCTAGCAAAGCCATTCTCCTTACCTATTTGCTCCTGAGAAGTCCAACATGGGGGGCTCGGGCACCGCGGTGGCAAGTTTGCCTCAATGCACAGACTATATAGATGGGATTCAAGCCAGCAACCCAGGGCTCAAAGGCTCTCCTATCCCATTACCAGCTCCCTTATGCCTAGAGGATTCAGCCTCCTGGAAATTCAATCATGTCCAGGACTAATCCAGTTAAAGGGTTAGTGACACCTTCTTCTCTTTCTAAGTCATCTCCTGCATTGGGGTGACTGCCACACCTTAAGAACTACCTCCACGGGGGGAAGAAAAACTATCAGGTTCTCTGCTGTGTTTCACACGATCAGAAGTGACGTTTTCAAAGCGGCGCTATCTGCAGCTGGTTCCCACAGCGCTGCTAGATTGCGGCGGGAGCTCGGTGGAAGGAAAGCCAACTTTGACATGTTCTGTTCTGCAAAGTAAACTATTAGCTAACCCCTCTTAATCTCTGCAGCAAGTGGAACATGCTTTGACTGATTACTTCCGCAGAGGAAACTTAATTTTGTCCTAGGGAGGCGAGAGCATTTTATCTATATTGGGATGCTCTGGGCATCCAGGAGTTGTCAGAAAAATGAGCCGATAATCCGACAGCGGTCACGGGGGAGAAGGGAAAACAAAGAGCCTTCTGTCTCCCTTTTCAAAACAAGGATCTCCCGGCCCGGTGGGGAGATGGAGGAAGATGGGAGCATTAATAGCGCAGAGAGTGCTTTGCTGCTTCGTTTGCTTGTAGGAAGCAAGGGGCTAGGAAATGCCCCATTAATGAAGGAACAGGTAGGGCGGCATCACGGCTACCCTCTTGGCCTGAAGGGGCAGCAGCAGAGATTCGGGGCCCTTTTTTGCTTGTTTTTCTCTTAGGCAAGACATCGGTGATCCAAGGCCGGTGTTCTGTTTGCGAGTCGTCGGCACGCACAGCCCGCTCCCTCGATGCGAGAGGGAGGAGAGAGGGAGCCGCAGGCGTGCATCTCCGGAGATCCCCGTGCCCACGAGTCCTGTCTCTCAGCCCCCTGCCCTCTCCACCACCGGTCCCTCTGGCCACCTACAATCAGCCTGGGCTTTTGGGATCCCGCAGCACCAAAGCTGTTGGAAATCTCCAGCAATTTTCTTGCTGGGAAGTTTCTTTCTCTGTGTGCTTTTCACCAGCCGGTAGAAAGGTTCCTGCCAGCTAAAGCCTTGCAACAAAGCCCAGCCACCGCCAACCACTGGCTTTTTAGCATTCAAAAACCAGCAAACAGAAATTCAAACAACGTTCCTGGGAATTCTGCCTCTTTTCTCCCTCTCGAGTACTCAGAAGCCCCCAGCACAGCTACTGAGGCTTCCTGGGAGCCCAGATTTGCTGGAAATGCCTCCCATTATTCAAGAGCTACTTCAAGAAATCAGATGCCAACATCACGAGCTGGGAGCGCTGGCTGTTGATCGACTCCAGTGACCTCAGCCAAGCAGCAGAGCCCTTTAAGGTGTAAAGTGTCTTGCCCTCGAAACAGAGAAAAGAGAATGGAGGAAGGAAAAGGAGAGAAACCCTAGCCTGCGGCCTACTCTCCCCTGTGCAAAGACCCGCAACTTCTGCAGACAGGTCAGTGGCTCGAGCATTGGGCTGTGAAGTCACTTCAAGACCCATCAATGAGCCATGGTACAGATCCTCAAATCTCAAATAGAGGGATTGCCGCCACCAACACTATTCAAGAGCCTGCCTTGAGGGGGCTGGGCTGTCAAATTTTGGTCTCCATCACTGAGGATCTTTCTCATGCTGGTCTCATTGCTCATGGAGCCGCTTTGGTTTCAGTGCCACTCTTTGCAGCAGAATGGCTCTGGGATCCTTCGGTGGCCTTTTATGAGATGGGAAAGAGAAGGGCTCGGTGAGGTTAGACCTGATGGGGAAGCCATGGTTCCTGCAGGAAGGACTGAATTGCCAGGTCTGTAATAAGGGTTCTGCTGTCATCCTTGGCTCTTCTTGCTGCGTGTCTTCCCCTAGTGCCCCAGGATTTCTAATTAGTATTTACAAAGAGGACACTGGGCACATCTACATGTGCGCATTTACTGCTCAGTAACCGCAATTGCTGCTCAGGATGGGCACACGTCTACACGTGCATACCCATACCGTGCAATAAATATGGTGACTTACACCGACTTGACTGTAAATTTGATACTTGCATTGTGCAGGTATCACATTTATGACCAGTTAGGTACTGTGCAGTAATGCATGTGTAGACCCCTTGCTGCTCGGTAACACTGTACTTGTGGACCGACTTGGGACTAACTGCCCACACACAGTGTTAATGCAAAGTTTTAATGCGCTTTAACGCCTGTACGTGTAGATGCCGGCTTATTCCCACCTACTGTGCAATAAATTTAAGCCAGTGTTAATGAACGTGTAGACAGGCCTTCTGGGATGAAAAGGTTGTAAGGAGCCAGTGTGGGGCTGGATGCTGCAGGACTGTCTTGTAAAAATGGCTCAGCAATTTGTTCTCACCTCAAGTCTAAAACTGTCACAAATATCTCTTGCTTTCTCCACTCCACCATCCATGCCTGCCTGGCTCCTCTCTGAAAGGTGATTTGGAGGGGACAGAGGTAAAGACCCATGGTTATATCCTAAGGAGCTTTGTAAGAAGAACTCCAAAGAAAGAAGGTCCAGTTCCCACATCCCCAAATCCTTGAAGTAGCCAGAGATCACAGGTTTGAGGGGGAGAGGCTACTGCCAGAGCCAGGTAAAGCACAGCTGCAGTAGCTAGA
This sequence comes from Caiman crocodilus, assembly GCA_030014935.1. NCBI lineage: Eukaryota > Metazoa > Chordata > Crocodylia > Alligatoridae > Caiman > Caiman crocodilus. The sequence goes on from JAGPOW010001661.1 coordinate 2,290,586, forward strand.
ATGCAGGTGATTAAGTGCTAATGCGTTATCAGCCCTGAATTTTGAGTAGCTTTGTGGTGCACTTAACAAGAGTTTGACATATTTTTTTTTCATTGCGGGTAATGCTTTCTGTGGAGTGTATTGATTCCATTTGCTAGCGTATTCCTTCCTTAAATATTTTTTACATAATGTGTATTGTACACGTTCATAATGGCTTTTGCAATCCTTGTATTTCAGTGGCACCAATAAAGCAATTTGGATTAAATTAAATTGAACTCAGTGAAACAGAGCGAATGGAAATTGAGAACAGAAAGAAGTGTGTGCTTGGGAGGAGACGAGCAAAGAACTAGAGGGTAGAGTGTGATGAAGGGAGGGAGAAAGAGAGGGCGCAGGAGAAGGATGGGAAGAAAAAAGGGGCAGAGGGGAAGCAAAGAAGAGAAGAAAAAAGGAAGGAAAATCAAAGCGAGTGGAAGTAATATGGATGGTGATGCTCCATCTAGTGCAGCTACAGCACGCAGAATCGGCATGATAAACAGCACCTGATAAACTGGTACAACAGCAATGCCATGCAGGAGAACAAAATCGATGATCATATTCCCATTGTAGGAAATGGGAGTTTTGCTACTGGGCTCAGGGTTTTATGGCCTCCCTCCAGAGCCCCAGATCAACCCAGCATATAAGCATATCCCATTGCCCTCAAGAAGTCCTACATTTGGTGTGCTGGGGTTGGGGTGCATGCCCAGCACTCCCATTGCCTTCCAGCATGTCCCATTGCCTTCAAGAGGTCCTACATTCGGTGCACTGGGGTTGGGGGGTGCGTGCCCAGCCCAGTATCTCCCATCCCAAAAACAAGCACAACCACAACCCTCTTTTGCTGCAATTTGCTGAAGTGCCGACCTGAATTCAGAGCTCAGCTCCCGCTGCCTTTTCAGTCCTTCGGGCTGCACGGTGATACATGCAATGTAATGCCATTGGGAACACCTGGTTTCTATCCCAGGAAAACAATGGGGTTGTGCGTCTCTCTCATCCCTCCGTGCAGCCAGCCATCCACGCATGCTTTCACCGTCCTCAGCACCATGGGACCTAAGCGTTTTACCTTCCTTAAACAACCAGGTGTCCTCATCCATGCTCCAGATTAACTAGTGTGTTGCTTCATGGCTCTGTGGGACTGGGAAGCCTGCTGAAGCTGATGGAAGATGGAAGCAACCTCACTGGATGTGTTGCAGCAAGAACAGGCCTAGAGTGAACCCATTGTGCTGGGAAAGCTCCAACGGGTGCTATTTGTTTGCTTTCATTGTCTCTGCCTTGTATTTTCTGATTACAATCTTATTGTAGACTTGATCTTATTCTTCTCTTTAATTGACAGGGATTCAATTATCCTCCCCAATATGATTGTCACTTACTCAAGTGACAGACTTGTCACGCATCTTTGATGAGGAAAATTAACTGCCTGGCCCTCCTCTCTGCCCCCCCTCACTTGGGTTCTTTTCAATTTTAGAGTTTTATTGTCAACTTCAATTAAAAGTAGAAAAGGAGGACATGGGAACAATAGAGGCAGCAAGGATGAGGTGCATAGGAGTCGGGTTGTCCTAGCAGGATCTGTTCAGGTAATCCAGCACTGGAAGAGGCTCCTCAGAGAGGTGGTGGACTCTCCATCCTTGGAGGTTTTTAAGGCCTGGCTACACCAAGCCTTGACTGGGATGATGTGGTTGGGGCTGGTCCTGCTTGGAGCAGGGGTTGGGCTGGATGTGACCTCCTGAGGTCCCTTCAACCATCATTATCTCTGATTCCGTGCCCCTAGAAATGGATCCACTGGAATCCAGCCCAGCCCCCGTGCACTGCATGTGGCACCTCTTGAAGGCAATGGGACTATAGGCACGTGCGTATACGCTGGTTGACCGGGGGGCCCTGACGGGAAGCAGCGTCATTAGCTCCAGCTCCTCCCTGGAGCTGCTGGAGAGCGTTGAGATTGTCTGTAAATAGACTTTTCACCACTTTTGCTTTGTGACTGCATCCAAGCCTCTGAAGTATAGCCATGTCTTGTGGTTCATCTACCTCAGAGCCCCCTGGACCTGATGCCGCATAGATTCATGGATTGTAAAGCCGGAAGGGACCACAACGGATCACCGTGCCCGACCCCCTGCCCCTGGCAGCAAAGAGGACCGAGGTCAGACAACCCCAGCCAGGTGACTGTCAAGCCTCGTCTTGAAGACGTCCAAGCTAGGTGATGGCACCAGCTCTCCTGGCAGCCCGTTCCAGATTCTGGCCACCTTTACTGTAAAAAATGTCTTTCTAACGTCTAACTTAAATCTGCTCTCCACTAGTTTGTACCCATTATTCCTAGTTACTCCCTGGGGCGCTCTGGTAAATAGTGCATCACCAATTCCCTGCTGTCCTCCCTCGATAAACTTCTCTGTGGCTTTTCTACCCCTGCGAGGAGGAGGCTGCCGGGCAGATGTGCAGAGGCCTGAGCTGCCGTGGTCCACCCCCGCCCTTGATTTACTGCCAGAAGGACAGTTAGTGCTGCTAATGGCTTATCCTGATATTTAAAAACAGCCAGGCGTTTCAGCTGCTTGGGTTTTACTGGGCCTCTGACATTTCAGAGATCTGAAGTGCAAGACACTTAGAGAAACTGCGCGGGGAGGGAGCCCTCCAGGAGCTGCCATTATAGAGCAAGCCGGGCCGGAGAGAGGAACGGCTTCATCTTCCCAGCGCCCAGAGGCATGGAGAGCAGGGGGGAGAGGGAAGGCCAGAGCTGAGGACATTATTTCCTTGCATGCACCAGGACAAACCAGGGGCAGGCTCCTCCCTGCGCTCCATGTGTTGTAGCTCGGATCCTACCCGCGCACCCCCGTGTTGTGTAAAGCCAGCCTGGGGGTGTCCCTGGGAGCAGTGTGGGCATCTCTGCGGACTGGTCGGTCTCTCCTCCTTGCGGGATGTAGTAAACCAAGCACTGTCCCTACCCCGCAGAGATGCATGGAGGAGAGAGCGCTTCCTATTAGTGGTCCCCACCGTGCCCCTGCAGAGCACGTGTGCATGTGCCTGTGCACGATGCACGCACGTGCGTTGCGTGAACAGCGTGGATTTCCTGCTGCGGTTCCCCGAAGGCAGCTCCCCACCGGCGGCTCGCAACAGCCCCCGTTTGCTCCTGAGCCAAGCCAAGGAGGCTCGTTTCCAGGATCTTGTTGAGTCCTCGGCAAGAGGGAAGAGAAAGAAAGAAACACACAAACACTGGAACCCGCACAAGAGCCCCGGTTCCAACATTCCCTGGCATTTCCATATGCCTCGTAATTAAATTGTAAGTAAAAGCAAGGAGCCGACTGCTCCGCTAATAGCAGCGAAAGGAGGCAATCATGCAACTTCCATCTGTCTGCAAATATAGTTTATGGTAGAAATACATTAGCAACCTGGAGCTGTGTGCCAGGCTCAATTAGCCTAAACAGGATCAAAGGGCACACTGGGTAATAAATATCCTGGCGGATTCAAGCCAGAGTCTTTCTATTTATTGCTAGAGGAAATAATAATCATTAACGAGTCAGAGGGAAATCCAGCACCATGGGGAAGAGGGCTCAGCTGCATGCTTCAGGGGAAAGGAATCCATCTCCCTTTCCCCAGTATTGTGCCCAAGGGCATTGTTGGCATCCAGGTTTAGCTTGAATGACACAGGGGAGGGGGAAGGAGCGCAGCCCGTGTATCGATCCCAGATTGTAATGGGAAGTGACGAAGGTAATTGGGGAAGCGTTTAAAATCCGCACCAGGTAATTGAAAGCTAATACTGGGATCTGGCAGAGGCAGGGAAGTGTCTCTGCTGTAATGAGACACAGGGTGAAAGGAGATTGGCTCTCGCTTGCATTGTTGCTCTCAAAGCATTTGCTTTGCTCTCTTCCTTCTGGCATTTGTACACACACACACTCGCACTTACAGAGTATTACCTACTAGCTCATTTGCAGAAAGCGCAGCACAGTCAGAAGCAAAACATCTGTGACACCTTGGCCAGAAATGCACACAAAGCTGATCCAGCCTCATGCATAGGGAATTTGGAAGGACACAAAAAGAAGTCATTTTTCAGGAGAAAAAAAGGAAGCCAGAATATTTTAATGCCTGCTTCTTTCTTCCTGAAACACGGTGTCATTTAATCCAGAGGTAAATACTGTTTTCTTTAAAAAAACCCCCAAAACAGCTCAGAGGTGTGTGCCTGGATCCCTCAGTCGAACTATTCAATAGGTGTTTTTGCTGCAACAATTAAAAAGGAGAGCATCATTCCTATGATAACAGGCCGGTTTGGGGGGGAGGGGGGTTTCTATCCTTTCCCGCTCTGCCCCAATTTAGGACCGGGTTTGTCAAACACCTCTGCTCCCATATTAAGAAGCTCACTTAGCTTTTCAGCAGTCTCCTTTGCTCTCAGGGTAAGCGTGTCTTACAGAAGTGACCCAGCCTCACAAGTCTCATTGCTATACGTTGAAGGGGGTGTAGGTAAAATTTTCAAAAGAACCGAAGTGGGTTAGAGGCCTAATTTCTTTTGAAAGTCAATGGGACTTGGAAATCCAGATCTCTTAGGCTGTTTAGAAACCCTGCCCTGGAAAAGACAGGTTTATATTCTAGGAGAAAGGTCGCAGGCAGACATCTTCCAGTGAGATAGGTGGCGATTGTTGTCCATTGGTGTCTAGGTTATGGTTGGACTGGATGGATCTAACCGGATCCCTCTTGGAGGTCAACACATCTCTTCTCCACTTCTTGTGTAACATCAGGTCAGGGGTAATGATGAGGTGGCAGGATAAGTCCTCTTTTCTTCCCTTCTTTTCCCAATTCTCCTTCCTACTACTAGCCCCAATTATATAAAGCCAAGAGACCCCAAATCTATAGTCCATGGAAGAAACCAAGTGGAGCTACCTCTTCATCGGACTCATTTCCTTCCGCACGGTGTCCACAATATGTGTCCCCAGCACATCACAGCCCCAGCGCTGATTGCAGCCGTACATCGGGTGTTTCCATAATATACACGTTGGTACTTCAAAAACGCGAGGGTGCTCGGGCAGCTGCTGTGTTGAGATCACTGAGCAGCCCAACACTGCCCCGATATTTCCTTGTCTGCCTGTCTATCTCCACCTGTTGTCCGTCTTTTCTTGTGAGCTTCGAGGAAGAGATGATCTGAGTTTAGTCCCGGAGCCGGCCTGTTTGACTATTAACTAGAGCTTCCAGGTACCACCATCATCAGCCTCCAGAAAACAGTAGTATCTTGATATTGGAAAGATATATACATGCCTATAGATACTGCAGACGGTATAAGTGTGAGCGCAAGATGCTGTTGTCGGCTGTGAACAGCCTGCTGCCGTTTCAGATGTTTCTCCCCATCCATCCCATTCAGACTGTTATTCTAATTGGGCCCTGTTTGCTATTCCTGGTCACATAAATGTCCTGATTTGATAAATGCCACTTTTAATTTGCTAATGCACAATGAAATATCATCTTTTGTCTCAGAGGCTCTGTAACACACTCGCTGGTGGGTAGGATTCGAGGTGTTGGGTTTTTTTCCTTTTTCTTTTTTTTGGTTTGAAATAGATTTCAATAAGACGGTCTTTTCTTGCAAGTAATAGATTGTTGGGTATCCTTGTGTCATTGATTTTCTAGTGAGAGCCTCAAAAGGAGATATATTTTCCCCTGTCAGAAAATCTTTAAGCTCCTTGGTGCCTGCCCCAAATACACTGCTGGTAGGGCAAGGGGGGGATTAGTTAGGAAGGGAATAACTGTGACCCTGGAAGTTGTCGTAGCCAAGTTACGCCCACCTGCAGCAGACTGTGAACCTCTCCCAAGCTGGAAGTGCCCTCACCTGGGGCCATGCAAGCTCCTTGGGGCAGGGATGGAAGGAGCAAAGGCAGAGCCATGACCGACCCATCTTGTTAGCCAGCTAGTCAAATAATTGAGAGGCAAGGATTTCTTAGAACGATCTCTTTTATTGGACCAGCTATGTAGTTGGGATGAAGTTAGACAAGCTTTCAAGCGCAAG
>JAGPOW010001661.1:2305650-2329652 GCA_030014935.1 Caiman crocodilus
GAAGGGGTCGGCCGGACGTGAGGCACCCCAGGGGAGGCACTCGGAGCCTGGAAGGTGGTCGGGCGCAGGGAGGTGGGCGGCTCAAAACGGGAGCGCCCCTTACTGGCCCGCCACAGAAGGGCACATGTTGGTCCCCCTTTTACAGCTGGGAATGTGAGTGGCTCCAGGTCCCATCCCGGAGACTATGGCAGAGCTGGAATTTAACCTGGGTTAAGTCTGAGCCCAGGGCCTCAGCCCTGAATCTGCCCTCTGTTGTTCCCGCTGCAATAATATTCTGGGACCAGACGGGAAATGCAGGGTAGACTTCAAGCTGCTTCTCACGGTGTTTCCCACATGCTGGCCCCTGCTTTCAGAACGATTCAGGCCCTGGATGGGCCGGGGGAAGGAGCTGCAGGTGGTCCGTCACGGTCAGAGCTCTGCAGAACAGTGTCGGGGTCCTGGAAATGGTGAGAGGACTCCAGCCCCATTCACCAGTGCTGAGCTCACGCCAGGAGCAGAAGTCCTGTAGTTAGAGACAATAAAACAGAGATTATATGGTCTTCAGCGAAGCTGCAGATTTGTTTCCAAGTGCTTAATTGACCTTGTTCCCCCCAAAATGATGTGTTGGATGGGTTATTACACCGCAGGACTGGTAGATCCAGCTTCTCGGCTGTCAGAAAATTAGCTTTCATTTTTCACACGTGCACATTTCACCGCCAGTGGGAAGCCTTGGCTTCATGTGTGCCCCTTTCCCACTTGGCCAACAAGCTCCTTGGTCAGAGCAAGGACCAAGAGTGGGACCTTGATGCCTCCCCTCCAGCAGGAGAGCCCCAGAAGCTCACCGCTCCCTGGGTGCACGTTGGTAGCGCCAGTCCCGAGGACTTCAGGCATCCAGCTGTTGGGGCTATCAGAACATCTGGGCCTTCAAAATTAGAGTCATCTGCTTGCAAGCCACAAGCTGTTCCTTAGAAGGAGCTGCCACGTTGGTCCTGATGAACTGTCCTTCTTGTCTCGTCTTGGCCACGTGCTGCGTAAGAGCCTCCAGAGCACAGCAGACCACGCGATGTGATAGCAGGTTTCCTCATGGATCCCAATTTATAGACGCATCATGCCCTGAAGCTAACAACGCTCTTCCATGACTAATGAAGGGGCTGGTGCGACCTGAGCAGGCCCATCATGCTCGTGTACCCACAAGCACGAGGCAACGACCCTTCTACCCCACTGCAGGGCTGTGGGTTCAGGTCCACCGAGGCTCTGCACCTTCTTCCATGGACGCCACGCTCTCCTTTGCCAAGGCACATGCATGGCGGGTCCACCACGCATGCAATCTGCCACCGTCTCTGGAGTTTCCCTCCTGCGGTATTTCCTGGTGACGAGATGGCAGGGGAGAGAGAGATGGCACACGACTGTTGCAGTGAAGTTTCTGGGTCAGGGGAGTTATTATCCCGGGGAGGTTTCTGGGACATAGCACTGCAAATAGAAGCAGCAGCTCTGAAGGTCACTTATTTCCACCAAAGAATTTAATTAGGCTTCTATAAAGCGTTTAGATTTAGGAGTGGAACATTTTTAGCTCCCCTGCTGGGAGCGCTCATGAATATTAAAAATGAAATAAAGACGAGAAGTCAGTGGCGGGCCTAGAGTTGTCTCTCTTCCCCCAGTTGCTCTGGCTTCAGAGCCTGCCTCCGCTGCAGCCGTGGTTATTATCCTACAGGGGAGGCCTCCGTAAATTAGATGGAGATGCTGAGATGAACCTTTCCCCCCCGAAAAAACTGGTCGGTGGGGAACGGCAGCACAAGCAGAGGCTTCCGGCAGCTCCCCGCAGGGGAAAGCGCATCCTTTCGCTCCACCTGCTCAAAGCCGGGCCAAGCTTTGTGGGTGGTTGCACCTGGAAAAAGCTTTCCCAGACTTTTGCAGGACATGGGGTGGGGAGGGAGATGGCGACAGGGCAGCAACGCCAGCAGTGGGTGGCAGGGAGAGCAATGCAGATGTGGAAGGAAGCAGCAGGACAGCTCCTGGGGGAAGTCTGTCAGGTCTTTGTTCCCCCCCACCCCCTTGCCCTTGGAAAGCATCCAGAAATCATGGCATTTGCAGAGCCTCCGGAGACAGTGAGCGCACACAGAGGTGGATTGTTGGACAGAAAGAGGGCAGGGGAGAGAGACACTAAATGATGTTGTTGTTGCTCATTGCTGGGCTGTCAGATCTCCCGCAGGAACCGGATCTCCTGTTCTCCGGCAAACTCCCTGCTGGTCACGGCGAGGGCTTGTGGGTTGCAGAAGGTCTTTCACGTGGGATCACTGAAACTCAGAGGGAAGCGGTGGCTCTGGGAGGAAGGGTTTAAATACTGCATGGATGAGGCTACTCCAATGCAGCCCCCTGAAGCCTTGACACTTGAGCAGTGAGCACTTCCTATCGCCCTCCACCTGCCTGATTTCTTCCTATGTGTGGGCATCAAACGGTGCTGGGGGACTGAGCCGGACACGAACAGTGCCCCTTGTATCAGGAGGAGGGAACGACTGGAGAGCTTGGGAAGGAAGCCCCATGCACCTGAAGATAGGGGCTGGGTGGGAGTGGGTCTCCTCCAGAAATATCCGGCTGGTCCCAATGTCATGGAGCAGAGAGAGAGGCCAATGAGCGGATGAAAGTAATGCAACAGGCCCACCGCTCTCTCTGGATAGGAATAGGAGGCTGTGTCTAGCTGTCCTTGCTCCGTGCTAGAGACCTACCACGTTCTGCCTTCAGAGATGGCTCCCGCTCCCACTCCCACCCAAGGGATGGGGGGAGGCATGGCCCACCCCGAAGCTCAAGCTAGGGTCCTCCATTCCCAGGCAGATTTGTGATGTCCAGCTGAGACACGTCCAAAAGGCCTGTGTGTCTGCTGCTTTTTCTGGAACATGCTTTCTCTTCTCTTACCCATCCTTTCCCCTCTGCCATTTGATCCTCTTCACAGCACTCCTCTTACTCACAAGATCTTATTATTTTAATAAGTTGCTGAGCCCGAAGCACTCAGAATTACATTACCGCCCCTATAAAGGAGCGCTCCTTGTTGCCCTCAGCCAGCAGGCCTATCACAAAGACCCTTTGATATACACGGCATTCAAATGGTTTGACTATCTCATAACCGTTCTCTCTCCCTTTCCTTCCTATCTCTCTTCCCTAATCCAAAGCAGGCATCAGATGGCCCAAGCTTTTAAGCTTGAAATGAAAGGCATGAAGTTTGGGCATCTCCAGAGAAGCATCATTTTGTTTCTCCCTGGGGAAAAGGCTTCTGATGGCTACGCCTTATGGCAGCCAAAGGAGGAGGTGGAGGTGGGCAGGAAGAGAGCTTGCCTATCTGGAATGACACATTGTAGAATTAAGTAGCATTAAAGAGCGCAGTGGTCTGTGATACTGCGAGCAAATCGACCTTGTGTTTAACTGGTTATTGTGCATATCCGAGGGGGATATTGGCTGGGAGAGTATTACCGGCGTGATTAAAATGTAGTGACAGCAGGTTCCCTTGGAACAAGAGGTGCACGCACACACAACCATCACGTCCATGTCCATGCCTGGTGGGAGGAAGCTGGCTGCGTCTGCTCTCTCCGGAGTTTCTCACCACCATTAATTTTCATTACGGAGGGAATGAGATTGAGCCCAGGAGACCCCCGCACAGCCCCAGGGAGGGAGGCAGCTCACTTTGTGGCAGGAAAATGCACTTTGGAACTGCTTTAATTTCCTTTCCAAGTGGGTTTATCGTTCCAGTTGCAGCTTGTCCTTTGACGGGGAGTCCCTACTTTGTCTAACTCGAGCTGTCTCATCTGCTGGTCACGCAGGGCATGACCCAGCCTCTACAAGGGAGGAGGAAAATGCCGCAAGGGAGAAGGCTGTTCAGCCAGCCCCGACGGGCTCCCAAGACCTTCCTGTGCAGCAGGTGGTCCTGGCCATGGGCAGCGACCGCGCAATGCATTGAACAGGCCCCTAGCAGGGGAGCGTAGTGTTCCCAGAGCATCCAAGGGCTTTCCTGGGATCCTGGGGAGTGTGGAGCCCTCCCTCTCTGAGCTTGCCTGAGCCCCCGATTCTGCAACAGGGTGAAGGAAGCTTTGCTAGCCGGCTGCGAGGAAAGAAAGTCTGGTCATCCCCAAGCATTTGCCTTTGCCAGTGCCCCTCTGGCAAGTCTCAGGGATGCGGCCCAGCCCTGCCACTGCGGATGCACAAAGCACACTGAGCAACCGGTGACTCTTCTGTGCCTGCAACCAATGCTAGGCACAGAGAGGGGGCAATAAAAGAGGGGAAAACCTGGATCAGGCGGGCTGGGAACAGCAGATCACACTGATCTCTGTGGAAGGCCAGGGGTTTCCTGGGAGAGAGTCTGGGGCCGCCCCAAGGACCCAAAAAGCACTGGGAGAAGCTGCCCCGAGCATGCTGCTATAGTAGGCTGTTAGCCATGGGTGCACAGGGCGGATGGAGACTGGGCCCAGTAGTGCACGGACGGAGTGGTACCAGCTATGCGGCTTCTCAGCGATGCACCTTGGACTTGATCTTTCCAAGAGACTCCCAGAGCATCAAGGGCTCCTCCAGCCATCGGGCATTTGTGGCCAGAGGATGGAGGAAGCTGGGGTGGCCCGCGTCGGACTCAAAGGACCTGACACCACATCATGCACAGACCTTACTTGTTCCATTTCCCATCCAGTGCGGAGCTGCCTTTTATTACACTGCCTCAATTATTGACTCTTCCCCTCTCCATTACAGGCTCCTCTGAAGCAGGGAACAGCAGCTCAAGACAACTGATAGAGGTTTTGTCTTGGAGGGAAGGGGTTTTTTTTCTCTCTCTCTTTTCCACTGCTGGTTTCACACACGGCGCTGTCTCCTGTTGGGATCCTTTATTGCCTTGGATGGATTCACATGGCGTTAGCAATGCTGCAGTAGCAATTCAGAAATGAAAGCCAGTGCCAGCCCAGGCAGACTGCCCTACAACTGTAGCACACCAGGCGAACCCCGGGATGGGAGCTGACGGGGACTAGAGAGAAAGGGGGACGATGAGGAGGGAGGAAGGGACTGGAGAGAAGTGAGGCGGGTGGGGAGAGACATGCTCACTCCCTTTAAGCAAATTTTGGACGCATCATTTTGCAGGGGCCAGTGCCAGGAACTTCTTCTCACTCCCACAGTCAGCACTGAGGCGGCTCAGCTAATAAGTCCCTTGGCTGCCTGCGACTTCTCTCTCTTTCTGATCACTGCAGGGGACCGGTTTCAACCTGAAGGGCCCATTCGCAAGCTGGGCCCTCTCCACCCTGTCTGCTAGTGGTGGGGAAGCACTTCCAGAAGAAGAGGGGCAGCAGCATCTCTGTTTGGCAGGCAAGCTCACTGGAGTGATGGAGAGTACCTGTCTGCCCAGGGGTTCGGGAACCTCATGGCATGGCCTCCTACCCCGGAGCAGGAGGGCCAAGGAGTGGCTCTAGCCATCACTCTGTTCCCACAGCTCAGTGCAGGGCTGTGGTACGGATGTAGGATCAGCAGCAAACATTACACCCTGGAGCACCAAGCTCATGGCAGCTCCTTGAGCCATGCTTGCCATCCCAATGCAAAGCTCTCATTTCAGCCCGGGGACACTGTCTGGATCAGGGGCATGGTCTGCATCCTGTGGCAAGATATTGGCCAGCAAAGCACCGCACTGCCATGGCTCCAAGGCATCCTGCTCTGACCACCGGACCGCACTCTTAAGCCTTCTGGTGATGGAGGGGCTCGGTGCCAGGGAGCTCACGTGGATCTATCCCAGCCCCCTCGAATGAACCGTGAAGCTGAGGAGGAAGCAGGACAGATGGGTCTATTCTACTGACACTGACCCAGGGGATCCCGCAGCCTCGGCGGGGATAGAGGGCTCAGGGAGATCACAGGGCTTAGCAGCAAAGGGTTGTCATATTAGGGGAGTAGATCCTGATGCGCCAAAGCCAAGAGCATGGGTCTTCCACTCTCAGACAGGCTGCACCTCTGCCATCGCCTGCACGTCCAAGGGGGTGTTTATAGCACCAGTGTTTCGTTGCCTGGGGATGTGCCTCTGCCATCGCCTGCACGTCCAAGGGGGTGTTTATAGCACCAGTGTTTCGTTGCCTGGGGATGTGCCTCTGCTATCACCCGCACGTCCAAGGGGTGTTTATAGCACCAGTGTTTCGTTGCTTGGGGATGTGCCTCTGCTATCGCCCGCACGTCCAAGGGGTGTTTAGCACCGGTGCTTCATCCCCTGGGGACGTGCGACTGGGACGAGAGTGACCGATGGCTTTAAAGCAGCGCTTTCAGCTTCCTCCCTGCAGCAGAGGATGCCCAGAGAAAGTTCCCTTGGCAACGTCAGGCAGCAACAAGCCCTGAAAACAGGAGTCAGAAACCTTCAGTAATTTCTCTTCAGATAATAAAGTGAGTGGCTGAGATGAGTGAGTCTCTCTCCCTTTCCCTCTGTGTCCATCAACGTCCCTTTTTCTCCCTCTCTCTCTCGCTCTGGATTGTAAATAGAGTCATTCAAGCAGCATCATGCACTGTGCAAAGAGATCTAAGCAAACACTGGGCCTCTTGGCTGGCACATTTCACAGAGGGCGTTTGCCTAGTGTCACAGATGGACCGTCCAGGGTTTCAGCCCAGTAAATGGGAGAGGGGCCCAGCTAGGTGGGAGTGGAGTGATCCGGACTGGGGGTCCCAGCATGGAAATGGGGAAGAACTGCTGCATTCCCCATCTCATCTCTGGCCCTGCTCACCTCCTTCTTCCCCAGGGGGTCTGCACTTAGCATCTGAGTCACACCAGTCCCAGCTCGTGGACACGTTATGGCCAGCACGTAGCACATGCTGACCCATGGAGGGGCAGGGGCCATGTTTTCGTTCTGCTGCTCTGTGTTCATACAGCGCCGAGCACGGTGGAGACACAGTCTGGGGCTTGGCTTCTGGCTGCAACCTACAGAAAAACAGTTCCCAGAGCCACGCATCGGCCACGTGCAAACGATCTGGTTGTGCCGTGCACACCTCCTCCCCCGTTAGTGTCTGTCCCTATGGAGGATAACAGCCTCCTACTCCTGCCGGCTGACACACCTCCTCGAGCGGCATCCATGGCTCTGCAGGTTGTCACGGGGCGGGGCGGGGAGGGAATGCATGTAAGCAGCCCCATTTCCAGATACCTTGGGATGCTCAAGGATATTTCCCGGAGACAGCAGGAAGCCAAGTTTTCTGGATAAAGGAGTGGCTGAGTGGTGCTGCTTGCAAGAAGGCTGGGGATGGGGCAGGGAGATGTCTGAACCCAGCCAAGCGTACTGCCAGCAGCGGGTCCCCGGGGACTGGCGCAGCTACCGCCCGCCTCGTGCTTCTCCCCCGATGCAGGGACACGCTTTGGATCACGGAGGTGTCGGCGCTATCAGGGATAACGGCATTTGTGCCGTGATTAACTCGGCAGCCAGCAGTCCCCAGCTCATCTATAAACCTGTCTCCCCATTGAAGGGGGCTCATATGTTAAGGTAGTAAGATGCAATGTCTCATGCCTTCTTGGGCACGGCAGGAAGCCAGGCCTCCTGGGGAGAAGGGGAGCACCAGGTTTCCAGGTCGAGTGGAGCTGTGGCATTAGAGGGCTCGACGCCTCTGCAAGGGTGATGGCTCGTCCCCGGTGCCCCATGCTAGGCTCTGCACGAGCAGAACGAGAACCCTGTCTTGCCTCGAAGAGCTTCCAGCTGCAGTCACAGCCACGGTGACATCTCCCAGGCAGGGCTGGCTGGGCAGAGGCGGGCGCTAAGACTGGAACAGCTGGCATGAGGCATGGGACACGTGCCCAGCTGGAATACCAGGCGATTTGGAGGATCCCAAGGGGGTTGGGGTTGGGACCTCCTGCAGTCCCGTGCATGCAGCAGCCCCCTGTTTCTGCTCATGGACCCAGGTGTAAGGTCTCCACGCGCTCCCCTTGGTCTACTGCAGCCTCCTTGCGACAGAGGTGCATCTCCGCTATAGCAGGGCGGAGGCCTCCGCACGCGGCTCCCTGCAGAGCTGGCCTGGCCTTCAGATGATAGGCAGCTCCGGCAAGATGAAATCTCCTCTCCCTGACATTAAACTTAACCTTTCCGGCTTGTGCTCTGCGCAGCCCCCAGATCGCACCACCGCACCTTTAATCACAGCCGGGTTTAAGGTAACAGTTTGTATTTAATGCCTCGGCCCAGCCAGGTTTATGCACGCGGTGGAGTGGGAGGCTGGAGTGGGGGGGGGTGCAGTTGCTCCTACGAGACCGGCTCTGGCATCAGCTGGGGGATCTGAGATGTACCAGGCTGAGCATCTCTCTGACCGAGGTCCAGGGGAGCATTGACCTCCCCCAGACTGCGCAGAAGCCAGAGGCAGGGAAGAATTTGCTCTCTCCTAATGCCTCAGTTTCCCCACCTATGGCACAGGACCAGTAACACTGACTTTCGGAGCTGAAGCCTCGCAGATGAGCTGAGTATCCTCGTGACCCCGTGTCCCCTGTGGCGGGAAGTCCTGTGTCCTCCAGCACTCCTCACTCCCAACATGTCCCGGGAGTGCAGCGGGAAGACATTAGAGCAGCCTCGGCATGCTAACGTAGCTGTGGGGCACGTCCTACTCGCCAGCATCCTTTCCAAATACCCAGGCACCACCGAATTGGGCAAATCGTCCCCCATGGAGGCTCATTGGGGAAACCCAAACCGCATGCATCCTTCATCGCCACAACAGACTTTGCCTCTATTGTTTCCTGTGGCAGGACCCGTTATCTTCAATTGCTGCACCCACATCCTCTCTTCCTCAGTTCCCCGAGTTGTTAATGTGTCTTGGATCTCATTAATGCATTTTCAGCCAATGCAGATTTTGCTTCCAACTCCAACATTTGAGCAGATAATGAGCCTAATTTATTCTTGGGGAAAAAAGAAAAAAAATCAAAGTGGCCTTTCCCAGCCTTGTACTGTGATGAAAAAGCATCTCCGCCGTGCTTTCAGAGGCAGCTGGAGGAATCAAAGCACTGGCACCAGATCTGCTTCTCCCCGGTCAAGCTGGGGTTTTTGCGTGGATGGGCTCATGGAGGTTCATGTGCTAGGGACAAAGAAGGGACAGTGAATTACCTCCTTGCATCGTGCTGGGTCACAAGAGCCTCCCTTATGAGCGCTAGCAGGAGGCAGCGTCTGATGCACTGAAGGGCAAGGGTGGAAGCAAACAGAGCTGGTGGGGAGCCCCTTGCAGCACAGGTACGGGCAACTTATGTTAAGGACATAAAACCTCCACTGTCCCCTCTATAAATACCTGCAAGAAGAGCTGCCTGGAGAATAAAGACAGGTATCTAGCTACGCACGGCACTGTTAGAGCCACGACAAGCTTTGGAGGAGATGCGTGGGGCTGCCGTCTCTGACTGACACCTCTCCCTGCGGCCGTACTACAAGAACGTGATAATGTAAACTGCAAAGCAGAGAGAGATGAGGTGATTTGTTTCCTATCGCACGCGCCGTCTACAGCAGGGCTGGGAATAGGTCTGCAAGCTCCAGGCCTTTAGCACAAACCTATCTTTCCCTCTCGTGTGTGGGGGGTGTGCATGGCATCACAAGAAAAGCAGGAGGGGAGGCATCTTGGTCCTGAATTACTAGACCGCAGTGCAGCGTGAGCAAGATATTGTGGGGGGATAGCTGGTCTCACACCCATTGCTGAGCCCACGGGTGAGGGACAACCGAAGGGGACTTGTCGGGGCTGAGTGCCATGGTCAGTGGATAAAATAAAGGGCCCCTAATAAGCACCACCACAGTGCAGGACATGAGCGAGGGCCGCACCAGGGGAGCTCACCTTGCCATGAAATGTAGTTGACTCTGTGTATGTGTGCGTAAGGGAAAGCTTCGGCTGCTCTTTGGACACTGTAATTGGTGCCCTGCAGCACGCTGCAGTCCACATCTATTTGATCTGGGTTTACAGAAGCTGCCTGTGAGGTGGTGCGAAGGCCAATATTACAGCTGTAATAGGGAGGCTGAAGAGAATCCAAAGCCCTGGATAGAAAGCAAAGCCTTGTGAGTGTGCGACTGTCTCCCTTCCGCGGCGGCCACTGTAGTGACAGCAGACGCTCGCTGCCTGCCGCCAAGGGAGCCTGGCCTTAGCTCAGCTGGCAGAGCCCTGTGGTGAGGGGTTTGGGTGACCCCTGCTCACACACATGATGAACCTATGTAGAGATGGGCCTGGGACCTGGCCCCAACCCCACATGCCTTCCTTGGTATAATGGGGCCAAATGAAACTCCAGAAGCAAACACCTTGGATGTCCTAAGCCCAAGCCATGGCTCAGCATAACCTCTCCTGCAAGCCCGCTGTGTGCTCAGGGCATCACCTGTGATGGACACCTGGGTCTATCCTACCCTGTCTCACAGTTGGTCTTCAGTCCCTTCCACCATTTGTTCCTCCCTGGGACCCAGACGCTAAATCCTTGAAGATGAGGTGATATCCAAAGGGTGCAGCATGAAGTTATGTCAAGGATGGAGTGAACTTGAGTTCACAAAAACTTGTGCTCTCTCTCTCTCTCTGTATATATATCTCTAATGTAGTTAGTCCATAAAGATGCATATCTACCCTGCCTTATGCCTAATTCCCTCTCTCTGGGAATTAGGTGTCAGCTGTCATTCCAGGGCCCCGCACGGAGCAAGTTGGGAGTAGCTGCACTGCCGATCCCGGAGGGACTCTGGTGTGGACGAGAGCAGCACAGAGCTCGGGGGGGTTGCGATTTCTCATTGCTTTGTCTTTGAAAGGGAACTAAGCAAGCAGAAGGAGCACCTTCTTCAGATGCCAGGAAGGGAGATTCAAAGCATAAGTTATTAGAGATGAGTGCCATTTGGACAATCTGGTGAGATCGCTTCTGTTTAGTCTGGAGCTGCCCCGAAAAAGGGTTTCACGGCTTCAGAGCCATGCCTGGGGGGATGGATCCTGCCGCAAACGGAGGCCCCAGGCTGGCATGAAAGCAAGGTTGGGAGCCACAAGCCTCTGCCCAGAGGCTATAACCATCCTCGGCACTCCTTTGATGCCTGTTGTGTAAGGACCATGTCGCACCCCATGCACTGTGCCCCTGGGCTCGCACTTCCTAGCATCTGTCCTCGTGGCTGGAGGAGCTCTGACTGCCCCTGGATGCCTGTGGGATGTTCAGCACCATTGAAACGTGCGCCCTGCAAGCACACCAGGCTCGGAGGCTGCAGAGCCTCTCCCATCTTACAGCGTCCATCCCACGAGGCCAATGTACCCAGCTGCTCTTGCTTCAGCGGAGCAATGCCTGGTGCTCCAGCCTGAGCGACAGACATGCATGTCGCAGTGATGCCTGTAACACGTGCTCGCAGAGGTCCAGGCCACACTCCTGCATTTTGCCAGCCTTTTCCCTCGGGCCCCATCTCTCCCCCCACCCTCCTTTCCTCCCTTTCCCCCACCCCATCCTGTCCTTTAGGTGGTTCAGCCCATGGAGGCTGTGCACAGGAGTCCTGGAGCACTGGCATGCTCCCCCCAGGGCAGTCATCCTGAGATGCTTACCTGGACGGGCAAGGGAGCGCCTGGCCTGGCAAGTCCCCTCCCAGCCCTGCCACGAGCTCTTGGCATTCACATTGGCTACAATGGCTGTCTCATACCTTGGGGTGGCTTTGCAAATTAATATAATAGCCTGTGTGGTGAGGCCCCACACCCCCTTGCACCCCAGAGCTTGCAGGGGTTGGATGGGGAGCACTGGGAGCACTCAGCTCTGCTCAGCATCATCACCATGACTTTTCAAGGCAGCATGGGTGGGTGACCGGCACAGACCGCATGGCCCTCTGTTAGCTCCCAATGTGGAAAGAGAAGGCGCTGTGATCTTGGCTGGTCTCAGGTGTATCTTTGGTTCAAAGGGCCTCTGCCACCGAATGGGAGGCATGAAAAAAAACAAGCACTCAAATGCCCTCACTCTGCAGCCGGCAGAGCTCACATGCCCTCCCTTGGACCAGCACATGCCCTCTGTGCACAGGGTGTGCATGAGAGCCCTGGAGCCCCTCTGCTTCTCCTGCACCCAAACCACACTGCACCCACATGCACTCCCAGCTGGCTGTTCAGTCCTGCGCACACAAATCCCAGAGACAGGACGGGCATCCGCTGCCCACTGTGCAGTGCGAGGCTGCAACGCCGAGCGAGGAGCAATGCACCAGGGGATGAAATACAAACGTGGGTGCCGAGACTTGCTCAGGTCAGGGCCAGGCCAGGACGTCAACTCTGCTGGCATGGCTGGCGGTCCCGTGGGAGACGAGACTGGCTGAGCTCCCCCGTCCCTGCCCCATCCCCTTGCTTGCTCATCACGATGGAAGGAGCCGAGGGAGCAGCACAGGAGGGACACAGACCCCGCGGAGTCATTTCCGCACGTGGCAAAATGGAGCCAGAGAATGACTCCAGCAGTAACAAGGGAGGAAATTAGTGATAAGTGCAGAGAGCGGCCCAGCTAGATGAGGGGCAAGTGTCAGGGCTGACAGGAAACAGAGAGGTGTCTGGCTGCAATCGATAGCCACTGCGGCCTGAAGCAGAGGAGATGGGACTCATTATAGGATGGATAAAGCAGATATTACCCACCTGGGTGGCAGATGGGCAGGAGAATTAGTGGCTCTAACTCCTCGTGTGCTGGCCTGGGAAGGAGGTTTGGAGTAAAGGGAGCTGGTGAAAGCCTTGGGGGGAGGAAAAGTTTGTCCCTCCCCGGGCCACTTCCTCTGCCCCTTCCCTTCAATTCCCCATGCAGGCACAGTGTCCTGGGCAGTGGCGGGACCATCTTAGCATGCAGGAGCCTGGGAGATGCCGTGTAGTCTGAGTGTTTGTCCCCTCTTGCCTCTGCAGTGCAGTTGGGGCTGGACTCCCCCATTTGAAGAGCAAGCGGCAAATCCTTACTGGGACAGCCCAAGAGCAGAGCATCGGTGTGCCAGGAGCTGCACGCACATGCTTGTTCCTGCACCTCGCCCGCCATGGTCCACCCGAACCCATGCAGCTTCCTCCCACCCACAGCACACGAGGGAGAGATGTGTGGAGCCCCCATGTTTCCTCTCCCACCCTGCGGCTCTTCATCCAGCTGAAGTGTAAACCCTCCAGAGCGGAGCGTGCGCGGCACCTAGCACAAGGGAGCTCAGCCTTCCTTCGAGGCCCCTGATACAGTCATCCTGAACCCGGCAATAGCCCGTTATCCTAATTAATAGCAAACACCATGCAGCCACGGGCGGCGAGCCCATATCTCCTGTCCTCGCAGCCAATTACCTCGTGCCCTGGAGCGGAGTCATTCACTGGGATGCTGGCAGTCAAGCGTTGAGGCCTTCCCCTTCCCTCAAACGCCTCTCCAATAGGAAATGCGAGAGACGGGCATTTCCCAGCCAGTTTGAAACTATCTAATTAGCAGATGGCAGATGGTCGAGACCCGGTTTCTTCCAGAGAGCTCCTCTAGGATCTGAGCTCGTTGACCTGCCTTCATCCCCATCATCGCCCAGGACACAGGATGGCCCTAATTGTCCTAGGGACCCGGTGCTGGGAGCCCTTCGAGACACATCCGCAGCTGGTATAAAGCAGTGGAGCTCCACTGAAGTAGGGAAGAGCCCTGTCAGCCACGTCTCCAACCTGTGTTCATACCAGGAGTCCCATTGAAGTGCATCTGAGAATCTCTGAGTTGCCTCCAGCCTCCATTGATTCCTGCCTGAGCTCAGACAGCAGCACCGTTCCTCCGGCACCCGAATCACGGAGGAAAGACATTGACATTCCGCTGGAAAAATGCCCACAACGGAGTCGGCCGCACAAAGTGTCTGCAGGGAGGAAGATAATTTTTCAGTGCAATTTATAAAGCATCTGCAGCCCTGCCACCACTTGATCTGGAGGGCTCTTTGGGGAAGGAGGGTGGCTGGATAAGCACGTGGATGGCAAGGCCAGGAGTGGAAAGATTCCCATCGATTTCAGCGGGCTTTGGGTCAGGCCTTATTGCTGTTTCCCCCCAGCAGGGACAGGGGTGTCGGGTGCTGCAGGGGAACAACTGGTGCCAGGTCTGCAGAGCCCCTGCGTCCCGAGCATGATCGGTAGATCCAATGTACCGCGTAGGTGCTGTGACAGGTACTTTATCCCCAGGCTGCCGCCCAGCCATCGTGTGCTGGCCTCAGCTCCTTGTGTTCTGCAGAAGAGCAAGTGCTGATCACTGGGAGCAAAGGAGCGAGAAGAGAAAGGGAGGCAGTCAAGAGCACTGGGGCGAGCAGCTGCAGGAGGGACCCATCCGATTCCTTCCACCCGATTGCTACTCGCAGCAGTGACTTGGTGGTGGGCTTGGTCAATGGCTCTGGTGGGAGGCAAGACAAGACCTGCCCCTGGGCTCCACACAGTGCGGGCGGTGGGTGCAGGACCTGGCCCACCCCCCGTTTGCAAGGTGATTGACTCAAAGCACCTGTCTTGGGGCATTTTAGGGCCATGCATCCCAAAGCTGCACTCAGTTTAGATGAGCAGAACTGAGTTCTGATCCCTTATGCAGCCCCGGGGCACAGGCCAGCTGGCACGTGAAGGTGGGCTGAAGCACGTGTTTCCAGGCAGGCGTACGCTGGGGTGGAAGTCACAGAGAAGCCCTGGGCACAGAGGAACCATGTTGATGGAGATTGGTGAAAGGTGAAGCACAATGGAAGGTAGAAGAGCACGTTTCCCACACGCCGAGGCACCTCCCAAACTGTCCTTGCAAGTCTGCACACCCTGGGCACGGTCCGGGGTGACAGCTCTTGCAGGCAGGCACCCACGTACGCTGGGGCTGCATTGTGTGATGCACATACAAAACCTGGACTGGTGCCTCTCTCGAACGTGCCAACATTTCTGTTGCTCATTCACTAAATAGCCCTTCATCCAGACAAGCAGTACAGTGTCAAAGTCCCTGCATTATGCATCAAACCACTTTGGAATGCCATTAAACCTTGCATAACGCTCTCTCCAAGGAGCCTGGGGTTGTGCTAGACGGAGGATGCAGGCAAGAAGGGAACGAGGTAATGAACCAGTGGGCCTGCTGCGAAGCAGGTGACAAACCAAGGGGATTTCAAAACCGATGACATCCTTCTGCTTCCATGTGGGCTGGGAGATAGAGACAGATAGGTCCGCGGAGCTGGCTCCCGCCTCTGGAGCGCCGTGAGCACCTGTCGCGCCAGAAGAACAGTCGGTTCTTCCCCCTGCCCAGGTGATAAATCAAGGGGAGCCGTGCCCCCTTCGTGTTGCTGTAATGTAAGCCAGACCCCGGGCCTGCAGGAAGGGGCAGCGCAGAGCACGGAAGACGGATGGCTGCTTCGCACGGCATCTCTGGGAAAGGGGCATGTCAGAATGATGAATATTCCCCAGACTTTTTTAACTGACTCAGAAGAAAGTGGTGAAGCAACTCCGCCAGGCTGGGACGGGGGTCAAGGAGAGGAGGAGAGCACACAAGAGCTCTTCACCAGGCAGATTCACCGCGCCGGGCGGGAGGGGTGCGACGGAGAGACAGCGCTGGGCACAGCATGCATTTTTTTCGTCGTCTCCCTCCAGAAGGGGCATTTGCTGCATTGCGTGTGTCAGAGACCCCGTGCTGGCGGCCCCATGCAGCCCAGCTCTACAGGGTGCATGGGGAGCTCGTCCAGGCGTGCTCTCACCCCAGAGCAGCCTTGGCTAGTGAGACATCTGCTAGTGCGGTCCTGGCCAGGGACGGGGAGAAAGGCCCCAGCAGCCACCGCTTGAGCTGGCAGGTGTCGGCCGCGTCCCGCAGCTCAGCCCGCTCTCCAGGCTCCCTGCCTCCAGATGTGGCACGCCAGAGCGCAGGGTGCTGGGCACCCGGGTCCTGAGGAACTACACAAGCCAGGCCCTCGCTCTGCCCTGCCTGGCACCGGGGTTTGTCACGGAGACTTGTGCAAGGCAGGACCCGATGCTCTCCAGCAATGGTGGGGAGCTCTGGCTTGGTGACATTTTGCACAGTTGTGCCAATCCCAGTGCAAGAGCCCAGGAACGCCTGCTTTACACGCGACGACAGAGGAGCAGCTACGGTAGACTATATGTGGCACTGGTCACCAGATCACCTGGATACTGTTCCCGGTTACACTAGTGGTGGCCTGGCTCATGATGCTTTGCGTCCCTGTGCCTCAGTTTCCCCACCCCCATAAGTAGGGCTGCAGCTCTGTCCACTAGCTACACACACCTAGTATTGCCTGGTACAGCGCTCTGTGCAAGCAAAGCATTAGCTAAAAGCCAGCAGGCTCCTGTCTGATGCTAATCCTCATACTGAGATGCTTTGTGCAGAGCCTAGCACCAATGGGTCCTAGCCCAGCCCGAGATGCCAAGGAGCCCCTGCGGTGCAGACAATAAATAATACGGATAATGAACAAACCAGATCCCACTAAATACGGAGGCAGAGCCGGGAGCAGCTGTTGTTTGTTTGCTCATTAATGGCTCCATGGAAGGGGAGGCCATAAACAGTTAAAAGTCTCTTGACAGCTGGGAGCGTCTTGGATTCCTGGCGCTCGGAGCCGGGGCTTCCTCCGCGGCTTCACGTCCGTCCCCGCAGACGCCGACGCTCTGCTGTCCGGTGGTTGCCGGCGCTGATCGGGGAGAGGAGAGCGCACATGACACCTTGATGATCACTCACATTTTCAAGCGCTGTCCGACAGCAATAGCTGTCACCTCGCATAACGCCACGGCGGGCTCCCAGCACATCACTTCGCAGCTCGCCTGTGAAACGCCCCCGTGCCCTTTCACCAGCAGGCCCGCGCGCTCCGTTTCTTGCATACCTGGGCTCCTTTGGGGGACCGAGATCTGGACCCGCTCAGAGGAGCTGTGGTGCAAGCTGCAGCTGCAAAGAAGGCATGCTTAGGAGATTCTCCGAAAGAATAATCTTTGCAAATGGACGTGGGTGTTCGGGGACCTGGTGGAGGGACAGAACCATTTGCATCTGCACGCTGGGTTCAGCATGGGGCTAGTAACGAGAAGACATTTCCACATGTGTAATTTCAACAGGAGCTAGGCCTTGAAATACCCGAAGCATCGGCGGCCTGAGTTTAGCAATGGGAACAAATGACATCTTGGGGAGTGAGAGCCAGAGGCAAATCTCCGCAACCACAAAACAACCCCAGAGTAATCCCGCGGCTCCTCGTGGTGTTAGCTAGCTCCAACGCTGGTGTGCAGCCTGACATGGGGATGCAGTGGTCAGTAGCACTATCAGCTCCCAGGAGTTTGCTACGGGCCTGGTGATACTTGGCATGATTTTTAATAGTCTGGACCCTGGAGTCAAACGAATATAGGAGGATTGCAGCCATTTGTTACGTAAAAGTTTCTAGCCTGAGCATTTTGCATAAGAAGAAGCTTTGAAAGCAAGAATCTAAGGACCTCTAACAGGCCTTATTATACTTATGTTATATTTACTTATATAGTTATGTATAAGTAAATATATACTTATATAATATATAAATATACTTATACGTACTTATATTCCCCTCTTCAGAGGGGAAATAACAAGGACCTCAGGTATATCATTAGTATTTTTGATCCCACTCTTTTTTGGAAGGCTCCTGTGATTTGTAGGTGCCGTGATTTTTGTCTCCTTGAGCTTGGCAATACCAGGTTGTGTTTCAGGGGGGATCCTGGCTGGTGAAGCAGGGGGCACAAGAAGGCAAGCTGGGGTGGGCTGCTGCTAGGGAAGCAACTGGAGCCTCTGCACCTAGCACTGGCTCTTGTTCCTACTCATTAGCTCTGTCTCCTAACAGGCTGCATCCCATACTTTATAAATAAGATCAGAAGCAGGTCTGACTAGTTCTTCCCGGGCCTTTGAAAAGCAGCATCCGATAAGCCCAAACCAAACAGGGGTCACTTTTCTACAAAGCCAGTCTCCTTGCACATTATGGGTCAAATCGGCTTCCAGCAACTGACTGATCACGTCCTAAGCCGGTTTTCCCTGTGAACATGTCCGTCTTGACAATCTCCCCGTCCCTGCGCTAGCTGTTTGTTTGGCTTGCTTTTTTTTTAACCGTTATTATTTTGCTTCTGAAAGCTGGTCATCTTGTTCCCGGCCCTTTCGAGCAGCTGGAGTTTGTGGAAACAAAAAGAAGCATCTTCATTTCTGAGAGAAATGATGCGTTGAGCCAGCCAGCTGCCCTCCCTCCATCTTACCATTGCACAGACACACACGCGCACGCGCGCGCGCACACACACAGGTCTTGACAGATGGTGATGCTTTGACTGACTGCTTCAATTTTTACTCTTTTCTATAATCCATGGCTGGAGTGCCAAGTACTTTAAAACTGTTACTGGCCCATAGATCACCCCAAAGTGTTAAAGTCCAGCACAGTTAATAACCCTCTGGAAAGACTATCAATCAGTGGAGGAAAAACACCTAGCAGCAAACTCCTTAGTGCCTACCGTACCTGCTCCTGTCAGAGACGGATGGGGCTGCAGTGCTTTGCAGGGCTTCTTAGAAACCTGCCCTTCTTTCCCAGTCTCCTCCACACTCCCTAAAGCCTGCACCGTGCCTTCTTTCCTGGACGGGCCTGCCCCCTGCCACACCGGATGTACTAGATAGGTACTTGGCTGGGGTCCTGTGACCCGGGCACTCGTTCCTGCCATTGGCAGGGGGTCAGACTTGATGGCCTGTTCTAGGCCCCTTCTGACCCTAGGCACTAGGATACCACTGCACCCTCTGTGCAGTGCCAGCCGAGAGCAATTACCACGTGGCATGGGTGTGCCAGACCAGGGGAGGGTGGTGGTTGTGTTGGCAGGAGGACTGGATGATGTCGGAGGTGCCCAATGCTAGGGAGACGGGGAAAGAGGACATTGCAGGAGCACGCTCAGGACTAGAGGTACCCGGGTCAGACACCTGAAGGGCATTATCTACTTGGAAACTGCCCCTACCCCACCTCCGAAGGGCTGTGGGGGAGCCTGAGCACACACTCAGCACAGGATCTGCTGCCACATACTCCCAGGCAGTACCAGGATTGGGGGACAGCATCTCTCTGTGCCTCAGTCCCCCAAAAGCTTCAATGACGGGCGCGGCGCTCCATCCCGCCAGCCCACTTTCTGCCTCCCTGGTCTCGTTAAACCCCGAGGCCAGTACGGCACCTGGCGTGACGGCACACTGACTCTTGTGGGAGCCTTTCAGGAGCTACTGCCGTGCAAATAAAAGTAATGCTGTATTACCACCGCTCGAAATGCTCTTCAGGGGCTCACACCGTTTCTCTGCGCAGGAGCTGTATATCCTCTCTCGTCAGCGCCAGCCCCGTGGGTCCCGGTGGCTGAGTGCTATGATGTACAATTGTTCCTCCCTCGAGGGGTGATGTGGAGCCTGGCAAACACTGCTTTTTCCCGGTGCATCTTGGTTTGATGCATGGCTCCACCTCTCTGAGCAAGGGCTCTGGCTGTGCTAGCGAGTGCTTGGCTGGTAATGGCCCAGCTACACGGGGTAGCGGTGGGTCTGCCGGGGATGGGGGTTTCATTCTTCTGTGTATTCCTGGAGTTCCAGCAAGCCCCGACAGAGACCAGGGCCGGGCACTGTGCACACAAAAACCATGGGAAGAACAAGCCCTTACCGACCACCATGACCTAAATCAGCCCAGCAGACAGAAGCAGCCCGCTCTTATAATACAGCTAGGGAAACTGGGCATGCTGCACAACATGCTGCACGAAGATGCCTTGCTTGGAAGGTCATGCAAGGAAGTGGGTTTGGATCCTTAAGCTTAGCTTTCAGTGCATGTCACTAATACACCGCCTGCTACATCTGAGCAACAGGCTGGCTAGGCCAGGGACCCCTTTCCATCCCTGAGTGCCCCCTGGTTCAGGGTGACCCCAGCGTGAATGCATTCGCTTGGACGGCGCGGTTCCACCAGGCGCTTGCCGTGCTCCCCACCCTTTGCTCCGCCGGGACTCGGTCGCGCCCCGCACCTCCCGCGAGCGGTGAGAGGATGCTCCTCCTTCTCCCCAGCATCTGAACAATGTCAGGCCAGATGGAGCGCGTGCAAGGCAACAGCTTGGATCTCATTGTGCTTGAGTAAATAAGCGTGGAGCAGCTTGTGGCAGGAAGCGATACGCTAACCAGGTGACCGGCGCGGTGACAGCCCGTCTGCCTTTCCTGTCTTCAGGTGGCGGGTGCAGAAACGGACGGTGTGTTCCCCTGGGGTTTCTCCCCCACGCCAGGCTGCCCCTGCCTTGTTCGGTGGGTAGCAGCTGATTAGTACCCAGATGGGCTGCGTGGCACAGTTTTAATGCCATGCTACCTCAAGCCTCAGAGATGGTAACAGCGTCAGCTGCATCGTTTCTGAACCTCCCTGGTCGTGAAAGGCCCATAAACACTGCAGCAAGGAGCCCCACCATGAAGCATGTCCACCCACCTGCTTCCAGCTTGCTGAAGCCCACGTTTAGCAGCTAAGAGTGCTGTTAAGCACATGCCAAAGAGAGAACGCCTGCAAAGGACATTGGGCATATCCTAGCTACCACCCAAAGGTGGCAAGTGAAGTTGGCTTTATTTGAAGGAGCTCTTTCCTGCAGAGCGTGAGTGGGCAGTACAGTGGAGCCCTAGGTATGGCATGGGAGTGACTTAACCATGCCTTATAATGCCCCTGCGCTACCAGGATGCTTCCCGCTTAAACTGCTGCCTAGAAAAGGCCTCCGATTGTTTAATGACTTGCTATTGCAGGCCAGCAGCCCCCGAGCGATCCGGGGCTGGATCCAGCGATCAGTGTGCGCGGTATAAATAACCATGCAGTTAAGCTACTTAATTAAGAGCTTCCTGTGCCAGGTAGCAGAAAAAGAAAATAAGCTTCTCACTGTATCCTAGCACCACTGCAGCCTGCATTATGCCCTGCGAAACTCCTGGGCCGGTTTGTGTAAGGCTCAGTGCCAAATCCCAGCCTCCAGGCTCCCAACTGATCATCCGGAGAAGTCGGGGGGAAAGGAATATCACTGCCCCCTCTCCCCACCCATGTTTGCTGCTGTGCGGCAGTGAACAGCTGGCTGGGGATACCCCCAGCATTGGATGCAGGCACTGCTGGAGGCAGGATGCCACGTGGATAGGCCAACAGCTCCTTGGCAGGATTTGGGGTTTGAAGAGTGGGAAGGAAAATGAAAAAGCATAGGTAAGGCCATTGGCCACTGCCAAGTGGTTTATAGTCTGGCGTTTGTATCCAAGGAGCAAAAGGCACTGTTTTGGCTGTGGAAAGTGCCAAGCTATGGGTTGTGTTAAACCCGTCCCATGTGAAGCCAGAAGCTTCTCCTCTCTGGGGGAGGCGCTGCATTGTCAGGTCAGACTTTACAGCCTCACCTGGCAGGTCCTTCTCAATGCACGTGCCCTCTGAGACGGCTCGGGCCCCTGCCGGAGGCATCCTGGCCTGCGCTGAAAGCGCTCAGATAGCTGGGGTCCCTCTCCCGCCCTGCCAGATTCCCCACATCACCGTAGGCAAATCACTTAATCTCCACACATTTCCTTTCCTTTGCAAAATGCAACCTGGGGCTGGCGCTGCTCTGACGCTAATGCCAGGGTAGTTGAACCCTCACTCACCCCTCCGCCTTGCCCAGCCGGCATCTCGCTGGAACCCAGAGCAAACCGACTGCGTGCATCTCCATTAACTCCCTGCAGCACAGCTTCGCTTCCCCGGCTCAGACATATGAAAAGCTTTTGCGGGTTGACTGTTGAGTTGGGCATTTAGCAAACACGCATCCATTTGATTGCTCCTTTGTCTTTGCGAAGGCAGCAGCGAAGCCTCTGTGCAACTAATGTACTTGTCGGTGTCGTTATGATGCATCCATAAATAAAGCAGATAATAAAAGTGTGGTTTTTTTTTTCCTTTTCAAACCGTGACAGAAGCTTCCTGGCAAATTATCCCCTTTTCTTTTTAGTGCAAGTAAAAAGGTTTTGGTGTATCTCATCGTCTAATAAACAGCCACTTTCCCCTCATTTTCCACCCCTTGTAGAGGTGGTAATGAGTGCATTTTATCACTGTCTCAAAACAAAAGGCAAAAAATAATCCAGAGGTGCAGGGCCTGTTTTGGAGTTTTCTACGCAGTCTTTCATAGGTAAATAGGGGCCTATTGCGTAGTTTTTCCAGGCGGGAAGCTGGGTGCAGTGATACAATTTGTGCCTATTTCCTCTTCCCTTTGATCATGGTAAAGCAACTTCTGCAGCAGCTCCTCAGCCCTTCTCTGAAAATGTGCCGGTCAAAGCCCAGCAGTTATACAAATGTCCCAAGAGTCCGCACCACCCTTGCTATGGCCTAGGGCTTCCCCCACAGCACTGCAGTGCAGCTGCCTCCGGGCTGGAGCCTGGCCGCTCTCCGTACCGGGGACCCTCTCCAAGATCCGGGGGGTTGGCCAGTCGTCGATTCTTTCTGGTGGCTCCAACATCACGGCACGACTGGAGGGAGAGAAAGGAGAGCAACTTGAGTCTTGCCCTGCGTTGGGACATATTGCTACCTCCATTTAAAAGCAGCGTAGGCCAGTAAATCTACTGACTCACATAGAAGCAGCTGGGATACCTCTTAGAGAAACCCCCTTTTATAATCTCAAACCCTGATGTCTACACAGCTAGGGTGGCATATGCACCCCCAACCTAGACATCCCCCTGAGCCGGTCCTAAAATACGATTGCCGCTTCTGCATGAATTGTGTTGTGGTTGCACATACGTCGAGCTTGCAGAGCCACAGGACCATTAAAAGGTGCTGTAATAATACTCAGACCTGATCGTGAGTGCATCGGTTTCTTTTCCTGAAGGAGAGGCAGTTGCCCCAGGCTAGCTTGAATGCCTACTCTCTGCTCCCCCCCGTACCTCCTACCTTCCCTCTGGACATCCCTATCTGGGGAAACCAAATACAAGGAGTTCTCGCAGGAAGAAAGCTGAAGCGATGCCGCGGCAAAGGTTACTTTCTTTTCCTAAATGGAAATGTGTTTATGAGCCGTGAAAAATGATTCCTGGCAGCTCAGCACAAGGAAAAGAAAGGAGATAAAGAGATTGGGTGAGACGCGAGGGCATGGACATAGTAAAGGTCTGGAGAAACCATGATCAATAAATAGAAGGTTCAACCTCATTTCTTTCCCCGGCGCTTTCACAATCAGGTTATCAGGTTCCCTGCTAGCTCCTCACGCGGGCTGAACACACACAGGTGTTGCCCTGCAATCAAGAAGCAGCAAATGTCTTTCTCTCCAAACACGCAGACCACGAGCCTCTCTGCTCAGGAGGCCTCGCGGGCCAATATCCTGCTGCAGCATCAAAAGGATGTAAGACTATTAGCTGCTCGTGGTTTTCTGGGGCACTGCTGCCACGGTCCGGCCCCGAAATGGCTGCATTTCAGTGATGGGTGAAGTGATCCTTTGGTCGCTATATGCAGCAGGGCCAGATGCATTTTACCTCCTTTTTGGAGGTCAACTTCAATATGAGGGCTGCCTCTCTCACTGGAAGTGGGTCGTTGGGCTCCACCCCATCTTCAGACTTTGCTGGGACTGTATCCAGAGGCACCAAGCTTGTAAAGCGGGCGACTTTGTGCTAGGAGATGGACCGCAGGAGGGAAGCAGCAGGGTCTAGTAGCTTGAGTAGGTAAGAGATGGGGAAACTGAGGCACGGAGCGAGGAAGTGACCTCGCCAGGGTCACACGAGATGGGAAGAGAGGACCAGCCCCCTTTTTTGAGAAGCACGTGCTGAATCCAGGCAGGAAGCTGGGCTCCCCCCTTTCCCGCTCCCCATGGAAGAGGAACATTGCAGCCTGGCCCCGATGAATGACATGTCTCTGGGGATGGAGCGACTGCCCAAGTGCATCAGCAAGCAGAGGGCTGAAGTCTTGGGCAGGCCATTGCTTCCCTGTCGTGGCGTGGAATGGCTCCCACGTGGCGGCTGTATCTGCGGAGACAGGTCAGAGAGGAGGAAAACGACCCCCATGACCCCGGCTGGGAGTTATCAGATCCGATTTAGGTTTCTGAGCAGTGGCGAGAGGAAAGGGATGGTGGGGGCAATCCAAGCGAGCTGCGAGACCAAGCTGCTTGTCCCGGTCCATTAGGATGCAGGGCAAGGCTGGGCAGAGACCTGCCACGCAGCGAATGATGCTGAGCTTACAGGTAGAAACTGCATGGATGTGCGC
>JAGPOW010001661.1:2335468-2378320 GCA_030014935.1 Caiman crocodilus
ATGATCACTGTTCAGCTGCAAACCCAGTGCTCCCCGAGATCCAAATATTGTCACCCTTACAATTAGCATGGACCAGCTACTGCGTATACAGGGCGCTTGTACATGTGACGAAAATTGGTGTCAGAGCAATTCCTCTGTGTGCTACAACTCCTTTATTGAAGACAGCTAAGGGAAAGTTTCTTTGGGGGCAGAAGCCCATCCTATTGCAGCAGGGTGGTCTGGGTTTTGCCCCTGCTGTTGCCATGAGCCTCCAAGCAGTGACAAGTGTGGGCACTCAGTATGATCAGCGTTGCAATGATGCTCAAAGACTGGGTTTTCATGCCTCCCCCCCTTTCTTTCCCCGGCTGTAGTATCAGCAGGTGTAACACTGTCAGTTGTTTGATAACTTCTCAGCCTGAGTCACGGCAGAGCAGACACCCCGGCACAGGATGCTTTTTCTCTAGCAGCAGGTAAAACCCATGCCTTGGCTTTATAGTCATTCCCGGCCCAATCTAAGAGTTGAGGCAGTAATATCAATCCTTCCATTCTGCATCCACACATTTCTCCTGTAGTCAGATACAGGGGTCTTTTGCAATCACTGTCTTAAAGCACGGGAAAAGATAGCATTGCCATGTGCGTAGTTCCAGGATTTTAAAAGGGATGACTCAGGAAACCAGAGACAGCTTAGGCTGACGTCAGTCCTGGGTGAAAGAATGAAATGGCTAATTCAGGTCTTATCAACAAAGAGTTTGAGGGTAAAAATATTATTAATGCCAGTCATCATGGTTTCCTGGAAGGAAGACCGTTGTCTTATTTCTGACAAGATTACAGGTCTAGCTGATAAAGGCGATTGCCTTGATAGAGCACACTTGGATTTCCCCCAGGCATTTGACTTTGTGCTGCATAGCGTTTTGATGAAAAAACATTCATTATATGGAATTAGCAGAGCACGCATTAGTTGAATTAATATCTGGGTCACTGAGAGATCTCAATACGTAGCTACAAACGGAAAGATATCAATGGCTCTGGCCATTTCTGGCTTTCTACCCTTGATCAGTTCTTGGTCCAACGCTATTTAATATCCGAGCATCTAGGTAACAATATAAATTCTTTGTTGGTAAAGATTTCCGATTACACTGAGCCTGGTGCTGTTGTAAATAATAAAGAAGACAGGTTGCTTTTACGGAGAGACTTGAATTGCCTGCTTAAATGGTCACACGCCAACAAAATGCATTTTAATACTGCCAAAGGCAAAGTAATATGTCTGAGGATGAAGGATGCAGGTTCCAGCAGGTCAGTAGTGAGGAGGGGAAAATGTAGGTGTCCTGAGTCTTGGGTCAGTGCTTCCCTTGCATACACCCAAGGTAATCTGGCTGCATCGTTGCATCAGCAGGTGACACGGAGTAAAACCACAGCATGGCTTGTTGGTCTCCATTTCTTTCTCACCCCCAATCTAATTCCAGCGATCGTGGTGGAACTAATCCTGATTTAAAGTGGTGGAAATGAAGGGAGACACAGTTTGCCATAGGAGATGAAACCCAAATCCTGCCCATCACCGATGCCAATCCATCGAAAAGCTGGCACCTTTACAGACTTTAGCGGTGCTTACTGGACCCCCAGCACTTTTACTGACATCCTGGTAAATGGAGCATAGCCAGGTTAGTAAATTTAATCTCGTGGCTTTGAGAGAAGCGTTTCAACCACCGTCCAGCCACAGGAAAAATTAGTCTCTTCACTACTTGATTCATTGGTTTATTCTATAAAAAAATCATCTAGTTGTTAAATGCAGCAATAAAGTTCAGTGAATTAAAATCAATGCAGCCTCCTCATCTCCTGGCCTCAGCACGGGGGCAGCTTTCCAGAGCTACCGGCGCAGAACTGCGAGCAGAGCAGAGGCCACGGTGCTGGGCTTACCCCGGAGTAAGGAGGGTAGGGAGCTAGCAGGTGGATTAGGACAGGACCGGAGCCCCAAGGCCTTGCCCTCAGCCCCTGCCTGCAGGAAGCATTTCCCTTTCTCTTGGGGAAGAGTTTCCTATTGCTGCCTATCCCCTACCTCAGCATGACACGCTTCCAAAACATCAACCCCAAGACACCACCACACTCCCTGTCCAAGCGCAAACTCCTCTCCGTAGCCCATATTCAGACTGATCCTGGCTGGCACTGGACCTGCAAACCAGGAACAGCAATCCCTGGCACAGCGGCAGAGGGGAGGCGATTTGCACCTGCCCTGCTCAGCCCCTGGTCTCGGTTTGGGCAACCTTGTTGGGCAATGTTGTAGGGATCTCCAGGTTCAGCAAACAGGCATGCAGGAACGAGAGGAACTAGGCAATGCATTTTCTTTGGGGAGCAGTACACAACCTCTGCAGACCCTTTGTCTGTCTCTCACTAACTCATTCACCAGCTGCTGCTTAACTCAGGCACCGTCTCCCAATTTCCCAGCTCCCTCAGTCTCCTGTTAGGAAGGCTTTCTAAATTATAACTTCTGTCATTACGCCGGTGGCTCTGATGGCTCCTAGGGAGCTTGGCAGGAGCTCAGCATCATTGCAGCACAGGCCTGTCCTGGTCATGCTTCCTGCCTACCCATGCTCTGCCTGCCCATCCACATCCATCTCCCTCCTGTGTCTCTGGCTGCGCACAGGCGAACTGCCTACCTGACGTGGGCATCTTCTGTATCCATGCCTGGGTGGGAGGGCAGGCTTCTGTCTGTCCCTACAGCCCCTTTGTGCCAGCTTAGGGTAGCACCATGCAAGGGGGAGCCATGCCAACAAATGCATGAAGGCAGACAGCAGTGCCTGCTTGTGGCTTTTATTTTATTTCTTTGCCTTCCTCTTTGCCTGGGGTATGCAAACTTCTCCGTGTTAAGAAACCAGTGCTCTGGAAACCATTCTCTCCCCTAATAAGTATATTCATTTTAAATGCCAGGGACATAGTCATAAAACTTCTTCAGAGGTTGTTAGAAGCAGAGATGCCTTTCTACAGCATGCTCGTGAGCCCAGAGCCCCCTCCTGCTGCTGGTGGGATGAAATGCTTTATGGTAGGCGCTGTAGCGGAAAAGGTCAACAGCCTTTAGAGTTCAGGGAAGAGTGGGAGGGAGAGGATTTTCCAGCCCTTGTACCAGAGGCACCTCCCTTCCCGCTAAGAAGGACTTGGGTGGTTGTTGGATGCAACAGGAGATTGGAGAGTGAAGTTCAAGATGCTGCACAAGGGAGGCAACGGTCTAGGGAAAGCCCTTGGCTTCCCTGACTCAAGAGGACCTGGGGTCTAACCCCAGCTCTGTCGCTAGGCTGCTGTGGCCTTGGTCAAGTCACCTCGCCTCTCCCGTCTATAACAGGGTCATAGCAATGCTGCCCACCTTTCAGATGGACTGGTGAGACCTGACCTGTACGAGTGACGTAATACTTTCTGAAATCCAGCCCTGGACCCCTCTCCTTTGACCTATACAGGATTAAGATTTTGAGGTGGGGGGTTTGGTCATGGTAATTAGTTTGAGCTAACCACCCCCTGTCTCGGGGGGCACCAATATCTGCTGTTCATGTCCCATGCCCAGCTCAGTCAGTACACATTATCAGGGGCAGGTAATTATTTTGGGCAGAGGGCCGCTTACTGAGTTTTGGGAAGCCATCAAGGGCCGCATGACAGGCAGCCAGGGGGACGATAAATGCGGATTTTCTAAAATTTTTAGGGCCCCCATGGATAGAGTGGCCTGGAGGGCCACATCTGGCCCACGGGCTGCATTTTGCCCACCCCTGAATTACACCAAACCAGGAGCGACTCTGTCCTGTCCGAGCGCAAGGCCTCGTGCCCCAGAGTACTTCCTTCCTAGCATGAAGCCGTCCTTTCTATCCCACGGCCTATACATGGTTTGACTTTTCCACAGTCTTCCAATTCTTGACAGGAGCCGGGGGTTGGGCTGATGCTACCTCATTAACTGGATGAAATAAGGCAATTGATCTGGCTGTGCATTGACATTTCCTGGAGCTAGAGAGTTAGGAGCTCAGCGGCCACAGAGGCGAGGTCTCCAGAAAGGAAGCTCCTGCCGGGACGTGTTGGAGCCATCATCCTCGATGGAGCAAGGCCAGGTGAGCAATGCCAAAGGTGCTCACGGAGAGCGGCGGTGACACGCAGAAGCTGGCCTGCTTTGCTCGGGGAAAGCAACTACCCAAGGGAGCGTGAGAAGCTCTGGGTATATTGAGCTAGGAGACCTGAGCTACAAAGAAGCCCTTTACATGGGCCAGGTTTTTTTACTGTCAGTTCAGGATCTGCTAGATCCCAAGTGACAATACTAGCAGCATTTTCCATGCAGTGACAACTCCACCTGCACGTAGCAGGGGTTGCAATTAAATGAGGAAAAAACCCTTAAGTTTAGGAGCCTGTGCTGGTGACAACCAAGAAGAAACTGAGGATCTGAGCCTTTCTATTTTGTGCCAAAGCGGAGTAACAGTATGGTGTCCGGGCATGGTAACAGGGGAGCCCATCACCTGCAAGCACCAACGCTGCAACCGTCCAGCTGGAGCTACAGCACCAGCCACGAATCCAGAGCAAGATGGGGCATGAAATGATTCATTTGGCCGAATTCAGACAGGGACCTGCAGCTGCCTCTCTGCTAAGTCGCAGGAATAAATCACCCGAACGATGGACTCCCTGCATGCAGATGGCCTGCCGTTGTATCCAGGCTGTTGCGCGGGAGATGGTGGAAGAGTCAAACCCCAAATTTAACCGAGCTTGTTCTCTGCTGTCTCCCACAATCCCATCTAGCTTCTAGCATCCATCCGCTGGACCTTGCTATGCCTTTGTCTAATGAACTGAAGAGGCTTTCTGTCTCTTTACGTGATGGCAGCTGACAAACCAATATCATGCTGTCAACAGACAAGTAAAATCCTGCTTCCTTTGGAAGCCCCACCAAAGGCTTCCAGTTACACAGCTGGCAGAGCTGGACATGGGACTGAACACCTCCTAAAGCCTTCAGAAATTTCGGGTTTGCACATCTCTTTGAGCTTGGGAGGTGGGAGTTCGAGCTTTGCCACTCCTACTGGATCCAGCTGTAAATGGGCACAGAGGAGTCAGAGGTAGCTGGGTTTGATGCCAGGGGCATCGCTCCCCGCTGTGCCATTAGCTACAGAAATGGTGTGCCTTCACCATGCTGAGCATGGACCTTGTATCTCTGAGGGCAGTCAATGTCGATGTCGCTGAGATGACGGTATCCAGAGTCCATTGAATAAACATCAGGTCCTTCCCCTACTATCATCTTCATGTTAGCTGAATACTGCCTTCGTTATCTGAGCCCTGGAAAAGCATCGGGAGTTCATCTGTGTCTTGTCAGCTGCTCATCACACAGAAGTGATGCTAATTGGAGGTCATCAAAGCAGCCTGACAGCTCTCATGAAATGCAAAGCACCTCCTCTTGCCTTTGGCTGCCCTCTGAGTGCTGCACTTTGCCAGGAAGTTTGTAGGCATGGTTGCAGCTTCCAAGCGCTGCTCATCATGCCTCTCTCAGGTTTCTTCAGTCAAAGGGGAAGGAAAGCATTTGGGGCTGAGGCAGCACAGATAGCTTGGGGCAAGGAAGCAGGGAAAAGCCACAAAGTTGAGGCCAGGAGTGTAAAACTTCAGGGCTCTTCCAGCCCAGGTGTTGAGGTCTGTGCATTATAACACTGGGAGCTATTTGCAACACTGGATCTGCATCCACTTGAAGCCTGCAGTGTTGGAGAGGCTGAGCCATTTGCTTAACATGCAGAAAGAGAGTTGGTGCAATGTGGTAGGAACAGGAGTTAGATGTGCTGGGTTCAATTCCCAGGTCTGCCACAGATATCATTGGGCTGTGCTGCATAGATGGCAGATAACAGAGATAACTGTCTGTAGGATCACTCCTCCAGGCAGTGTCTGTGCTTCAGTCTTTGCCATACAATATTTAACAGCTGTCTGATCGCAGACAGTTCACAGTCCATTTGACTAGCGGTTCTTTTTAGCTGCCATCATGCTCTGAGCTCATCCCATGCATGGTGTGTGCAATCAAAGCCAGCCCGACCCTTTCACTGTCAAAGATAAAGACAAGTTTGAATTATATCAACTTTTTACCTTCAGACGCAGCGGCCCTTAGGATCTAGCTGTCCATCGGCCCAGCCCTCCGTCCCTGGTGTTCCCACTCCCTGCACTTGGCCAGCTGTGTAGTGATATTACCACTAACCTTCAGTCTTTGTGTGCACATCAGTAATGAAAGATGGACTGAAATCCCAGCAGAGTCTCCCTTTAGTGGGGTCTTGTGATGTGAGAACCAAGATACTTGTTGAGAGGAAGCAGAAGAGCAAGCAGCACAACGTGAGGCTGCTTCCCTTGGTGTCTTGTCAACCAGTGGAACGGGCTGCTGTAGGAGATGATGGGATCACGAGTGTTACAGCAGGGGGGGTGGGGGACGGGACTGGATCATTTTATGGCCCACGATATCTTTGCCAGGCCAGAGTTGAGTGGAGGTGAGACTTGAGGAGCAACAACACCCTGGCTATGACAGCAGGGAGCTTCCCAAACCTCTCTCAGCCAAAAGGCAGCCTGTCCTGGCAGGCACTAAGTTTCTGGTTCGGCAAGCAATGTCATCATCAAATCAATACAGACACAGGAATATTCATCCAGGTAAAACACACGTCCCCCCACCCCGCTACAATGCTGGGCTGTCTCCTGGCCTTCAGATCAAGGAGTCTTGCCTTTCCCAAGGGCTCTTCTCCCTGAAGTCCCCAGTGCTGAGCAATGTGGCAAACCTACACCCGAGGTACTCCCTGACAGCAGGGTGCTGTGCTGAATGAACCAGAAGGCACCTCCTAGTCCTACGTGCCAGAAGAGAGGTCGGGACCTTGAGCACGGCTCCAGACAGGAGCGCGAAGGGAAAAGGTGCAGCAAGTCGTGATGGACATGGGTGGGATCGGCCCGGGCTGCCCCGCAGCTGACCATGCCTCCCCCGGAGCAAAGCTGCACACTGGACGGGTCCCTCGGGGCTGTGCCCGCCGCAGCGATGTGCCGCGTAGGGTGGTCTGCCTCCTTCTAAGCAGCCTTTCTATGACAGGTGGGTCCGAGCCACATGCCGAATCCAGCCTGAGCTGACAGCGCTGCCTCTTTTCCCTGACACAGGCACTAGACACTCAGCCTTTCACTCCGCTGCCGGTGTCAGCCTGCCGCCCCCAACACCTGCAGCCCTCGTATTTTAAGATGGAGAACATGAGCGTTAATATTTTATGATCCATGTTTCTTTGTGTGACAAGGAGCTGAGTCGACGGCCGGCTTTATTCTCCCGGTTGGAGCCTTGCTGCGCCTTGTCCTGTTCGGCGGGGAGCTCTGACGTTGATGAATGAGCCTTTCAAAGTCAATCCTACTTTCCATTAGGGTGAGAAAACTCTACAGAGTGGCTGGGGCATTCCAATCAGATCCAGGAAACTGCTGAAGGTGCCGATATTGCTGCAGGCTTTTGGGTCGTGTGGAGCCAACCGTTTCCTCCCAGCGGAGGGTGGGGGCGAAAGCAAGCCGGGGGGGAGATTCTTTGCGAAACCCTGCCCTTTATTGCTGCAGGGAGGGGCAGCAAGGTCAGCCCTGGCATGGGACATCTCCTGTTCACCTGCCAAGCGCATAGAGCATCGGTGCGGTTTCCCCGCGGCATCGATGCCACCCGCCCCCGAACTGCAGAGCTGCCCTATAACGAAAGAGAAGCATATCTCATTCCCTCTCCCCCACGTCACCCGGTCCGTGATGTACTCGCTGAGGTCAGCAGGCGAGGCGGTGAGTTTTCCAGAGGAAAATATGTTTCCACCGGGGCTTGGATTGATACGACCAGAGTCATGGATAGTCCCCGAGCCCTCGTTACGTGGCACAAGCTCAGGGCTGGATTCAAATGAGCAGCCTTGAGGCCACGGGCTCTGTAAATCAGGCCGCCGCCGAGTCCCTCAATCCAATATGTGGTCACAAAAGCCTCGTCCCTCTGCCAGGCTCCTGAAGGGCTGCATCGTTGCAAATGCAGCTGGAACAAGCTCCTTTCTGGAGGACTGACTTGTGCTGCGAGAGAAATCCTGGGAGGGAAACCCCCTTCGAGCAGCCGCTTCAGGGTCCCCTGTGTTTCTCCACACATTGAGAGCAAGCCAGCAGAAACCTCCTTTTAGCTGAGATTCAGGAAAGCAAGAAAGCCTGGAGCCCCCCTGTCCCCCCACCACCCTGCTCAGATCAGCAGGAAAGGCCATCGGCTCTGCCATCGCTAGCCCTGCCGGACCTAGGAGCAGGCAGAGAGGGGAGCTGGTCCCACGGCACTGCTGGGCTGCAGGACCCAGAGGTGGAAAAGCCACCGAGGACTTGTTGCTGCAAGCCTGGATCCCCTTCAGGAGCTCAGCCCTGCCCTAGGGGAGAAAGGGAGTTGCTTACAGGTCACCTAATGAGTCCCTGGGCAATCAGCTGGCTCTGGAAGAGGGCTCACCTGGGAATGCACCTGCCTGCTGGTGGAGGCTAACGAGGTGAGATCCAGACTGAGTGCAGTGGTTGCAGCCCCTGGATTTCACCCTCCCATCCAGCCCAGCCCCAGAGAGCGGTGCTAGGGGCAAAAGGTACTGTGTTTGGGCGCACGGGGAGGGAGGGTGATGCTTGGGATTGGAGTCAGGTAGGAGAGCCCTTTGGTGTGGGTGTGGGGGCTTGGTAGGTTGTGGTGGTGCTGTGGGGGACAAGGAAGGGCTGTGAGGGGGACTTCCAGTCCCCCCTGCTTTTCGCTGTTTGTTGCCCTGCTCTCGGACAGAATTGCTGGCTGATTGCTGCAAGCAGCATTTTTAGGAGTTAATGCCTGCCTCTACAAAAGCTGTGGAAGAGACCCAAGGCAGCTAGGGGAGGGGTTTTCAGCACCGGCAGTAGGATTTGGGATCTATTTAATGACGCTCCCTGGCTCCTTTCTGGGCCTCCCCTTCAAAACGAGAAGCACTGTAAAATCTCGAGGAGGGAGAGCACAGCGTGTGCGTCTCCGCGCTGCAACTGCCTGCAGCAATTGGGCAAACACGGGGGCTGCGGAGCTCCGCCTGCGGGGCAGGTCCGAGGAGGATGACCGCATCCCACTGCCGCGACGCCCCCGTGATTGTACGCCATCCACGTCGCTGTCCTGGCAGCTGCTGTGCGCTGGCCTGTGGTATCAGGCTGCTCTGCCACGGGGACGCGCTTCTTGTTCTGCTTGTCTAAATGAAGGTTGTTCTGCCTGGAAGCAACTGCTTGTGTCTGGGCCAAAAATGTGACTTGAGAGCTGTTCCCCCTAAGAGTGTGTTGCAGAGATGCAGCGGGCCGAGGGCAAGGTGCTTGGGCTGTTCTCCTTTGGGGCTCGGCACGTGGGATGAAGGAAGGCTGAGAGCCTGGGAGGGGAAGGCCTGGGGGACTTACAGAAGCAGCCCTTGGGGTGCAGGGGGGGAACCTCTGAAGAGCCGGGGCAAAGGACACTGCTACAGGAGTGGGGTCAGTGGGCCACTATGGAGGACCACAGCCTACCCAAGGTGGGGGCATCTCTGCATGCCTCTTGTGCGCCCATATCTGCTTGGTAGCCAGGGGACAGGGCTGTGGTCCAAGCTGAGCCTTCTCCATTGCTCTGGAGAGCAGCTCTTCTTCACGGGCCTCTGGCTTGGGTTTTGATGGGGTGACGGCAGGGCGTCTTCTTTCAGATCCTTCCCAAGTTGTCCTGCGCCTCTCCTTAGCCGCCGAGGGCAGCGGGGCTATTCTGCTGAGCAGCGAGCGTCTCCGCAGACCCAGCGCGCCGTCAGATGCAATATGGCTCAATCTAAGTGTTATTTAGACTCGCGTGTCCCTTGTTAAGGCACAGGGCTCCTCGGTGTAAGGTTTTAATCGCTCTGGGGGGTGAGGGAAGAAGGTAAATAATCCTTACCTTTGATACCGAGATGGCTTTCTCCTTGTTTGTCAGATGTGATAGATGTCACCCCCTGGTCTCCTATTGTTATTCTGTTGTTGCTTGTCACCGTCACACCTCCTTTGGAAGCCTTCTCTTCTCTTTTGCTCTTTCTTTCTCTCCCGGCACCAGGCTGGCGAGTAATTTATGTATGACAATATGAGACTAATTCTGTTATTATGTCAAAGGGAAATTGAATCTGGGGCTTTAGAGCTGCATCTGGGAGAAATCTTCAAATGAATCTGGAGTGCAGAAAAACTCCGTGTTCGATTCACTTGCTTGTCACACTGTCTGCCAGATTAAGTCATTATGAAGGGCAGAGGAAGGAGGAGAAAAGGGAAAAGAGCGAAGCAGTTAGACAGAGAGAGGGAGTAGGAGAGGAGATTATGGAGGTAAGGAAGGATAAGGAGAGACAAAAAGACAAGGCAAACAAAGTAAGATGGAAAGCACGAGTAAGGATATGGCTTTGTCTGCTCCCTTCCTGCCCTGGCTCGACAGCCTACTCCCTCTCCAGCACCGTGCTCAAGCACGTGCTTAGCTGAGCACATGTTCAGAGTCCCGCTGAGATCAAGAAGACTTGAGCCCCTGCTTAAATGAACCAGGGGCTGAGCCGTCCCCTCCACGCTGGGCAGCAAAAGGAACAAACCGCAGTCGTGATCTTCTTGCACCATAAATTTCAGGTGCTTCTGCTTTGCACGAGGGGCTCCGTGAAGGTGGCAGGAGAAAGGACAGAGCTGGGCATGAAGGCACACTTCAGCCAGCCAGATCTGTGTCTTCTCATTGAAAAGAGCTTCCCGAGGTCCTCAAGAGAAACCGGGGCCATGCTGAAAGCAGGCGTGTCTCCTGTCACGCGCTGGCCAGTTTAGGGACACACACAGAGGGTCTGAACTACGGGCCAGGTAAGGGATCTTACTGCAGTCTTGGCAGGGGTGGACGTTGCCCTTTAACTCCATTTTACAGATGGGGAAACTGAGGCACAGAAAGGTAACCTAACCTAGGATTGAGCAGCCAACCAGCGGTAAGGACAGGTAGGTTTATGGCTGGGATACCAGACCGGGCTTTAGGAGATCTGCTTTCAGTGTCCAGAGCTGCTGGCCCTGCTAGGGCAGGGCGCGTCATCTCTCCGTGCCTCGGTTTCCCTTCTGCAAAACAAAACCACTAACAAACCATCCCAGAGTGTTAAAAGGGACTGCGTCTCGGATGTTTGCGTGCACGCTTCTACCCCGCGGGAAGCGAAAGCAAACCCTTGGTAACACGGTTCTCTCTACCAGAAGGTAACCACTCGCCCCAGAGCTACCTTGACCTCGGGGCTGAACGCTCGGCCCCCCGAGCTAATCTCCATGGAAATCCTCCACCTCCTCCAGCCTACTTTATTTCAACGGCACGCTGGAAGGAAGGAATTGAAAGGTGACCCAGCTCTGTGTTCCCCGCTTCCACCAAACTGAACCTTTCTCTCGCCTCCCTTATGTGTTAATGAGGCTGCACTGAGCTTTAGCTCCACAATTCTGGCTTTTTAATGCGGTTTTTGTCGCATCTTTTATGTTGTTCAAACCAAAGGGTTTTTTGTACTTAATTATGATGGGTTTGTTTATGATCCTGCTTGTACGAGTTTGCCCTCAGCAAGAGCAGCATCTTCTACTAATCCAGTGTGTAAAAAGGCTGCCAGATCCACCATCCTCCTATACCTCCCCCATTCGACGCCATCCATCACTTCGGCGTCTGATGCCATTTTACTATTAATTAGGTTGTGTAATCTCTGGGATTTGTTATTTATTAATAGTTTGTTCTGAGCGCTGGAAAGTTCATTATTAAAACAGGAGGATGAGAGAGATCCAGGGGAACAGATGGACACATGGAAATATCAGAGAGAAGACTGGTTAAAATTCCAGTCACACTCTGTGCCTTGACAAAGGATGGAAAACAGAATCAATCATCATTATCTAGGAGAAGAGCCATCAGTCTGCGTTAAAAATAAGCACTTTGTGCATTAAGTCCATGACGCCAGACTTTCCAGACTCCTGGCCAGTAGATACAGATCCCGAGATGAAGAAGGGTGTCTGGGCAAGAATCCTTCCATTCTTGGCTGTGGGAGACGACGAAGGTCGATCTAACGAATGCTGAAATTGGGGCGAGGGGGTGGGGTCGTTAGGCCCGAACCATAAGGGAAATCATGGTATTGGAAACCTGCACCCTCATTCTGTTTGGCTTCGGGCTACTACAAGCCTTTGATTCCCGAAGCCGGAAGTTATTTATCTTTAATGCGCGGTGGGTAAAAGTCACCCCTCCGCAGCATGAGAGAGGCACGCCGCTAGCATAGACGCCTTCAAAGAGTGGCCAAGCGGTGCATGGACCTTGTGCGCCGGGGAGGGTGGGGGGCCTTCCTTCCGGACGCATGGAGTCTCCAAACGGGAGAATTTCTGTCCCAGCAAAGAAAAGTCAGCCGGGTGCTTGTTCGGCAACGATGACGATGGTCTGCCAGCATCTGAGGGTGCTGAGAAGCAGGAGGAGTGGTGCGTGTCGAAAGGCAAAGAGAGGAATTGCTAGGAGCCAGGCACGGACCTTCAGAAAGGGGCAACGCAGCGCTCCCCCATGCTAAGAATAGCCCCCCACCCCAGGAAAGGGAGGGAGCCACGTTGCGGAGGACGTTTTAAACCAATCGCTAGACAACGTACCGCAGAGCGCAAACCTGCTTGCCAGCCTCGGGAACACGGAGTGAGTGATCTCGGGTAATTTCATCTCATTTTCTGTAAATTGCTACTCAGGTGAAGGAGCAGCCTAAAAAGGCTCTGCAAGGACCTGTCGGGAACCGCAGGAGGGTCAGGCTGCCCACCCCATTTTGAGTGTGCTCTTGTCCCCCTCAGGCCGTGCATTCATTTGCAGGGGCACTCGTCTTGCTAGAGGAGGAAGCAGCTTCCCCTCGAGAAAAGAGGCCTTGGGTGGCGTCTCTAGAGACTCGCCGCTCATCTCATGTCTGCCGCTGGGCTGCTGGGTGACCGGCAATGAGGCACTTTCCTCATCTGTCCTATAATAATCATAATCCTTCCCTCCTTGGTACTGTGCACTGTGTAAGAAACACTAAGCATCACTGGTAAATCGGGTAGCAAAATCCATTTAGAAGCTAGTTTAGTTAAAAGATGCAGCTCCCAAGTGCAGACAGGTTTAAATTAGTCCAGGCACTGAATTTAAGCTCCATCAATTTTTCTCCCTACTTAAGCTAAATTGATGTTGCTCTTAACCTGACTTAAGCAGGTCCACACCAGGGGATTGAGCAGCCCCTTGGTTTCCAAGCTGCTTTAGGCAAAGTGCGACAAATTTTGTGCATGTACTAGGCCTTGCTGGATGTTTTTAAGGGCTATAGAGGCTGGTGAAAGACCTAGAATGGGAGTTTTCCATTTAGCTGGTGGAGCAAGAGGAAGCCAAAAATACTCGGTTCTGCTATGCTGTTGTGTATGGAGCTGAGCTGCAGTCTCCAAAGCCAGTTGTTGCTATTACTAATATGATAAAGAGCTAGTTTCTATTCAACGCCCTAATGCTTCATTAGTTGAAAATATTTAAAGGTAACAATGTGCCGTAGGGCAAGTGTTATTTCTATAGATGGGTAAACTGAGGCAGAGCAAAATATAAATAGCATGCTGAGGTCCCATCATGAAGCAGGGACAAATAGACCAAGCCGGGATAATCACCGCTCCTCCATCCCTCCGTAATTGCTAGCCCCCATTCTGCTTTGCTGTTTTTAAATAGGTTGATTGTGCTTGAAAGTATCAGAGCATCTGAAACCTCCTTTGAGTGTAAAGAATTAATCATCGTATCTCTGCAGGACCCCTGGATGTCAAATCAAAGGTCAGTTCCATTCAGATCCATTGCTAAAAAGACTTTAATTGCATCCAATTTCCAGCCAATATATTTCTCCTCCATTATCACTCGCCTGAATATTCAAATGGACCCTGAAAATAGGGAAGCGTTGCTCCTCTCGCCAATTATTGAAATGCAGCTCGGTG
Organism: Caiman crocodilus; assembly: GCA_030014935.1. Classification (NCBI taxonomy): domain Eukaryota; kingdom Metazoa; phylum Chordata; order Crocodylia; family Alligatoridae; genus Caiman; species Caiman crocodilus. Next base: position 2,349,341 of record JAGPOW010001661.1, read on the forward strand.
CTGGAGTTACTAGGCCAAGGGCTAAGGTCCTTTCATAACGCTGAGGCTCACATCATGCCTGTTTCTTCACATGAGGTTATTTCTGTCTGGGTTTCAGATGCACTTTCTCCCTGAAACTCCTATGTGTTTCTGGGACAGTGCAGGCTGGATGGGCACTTAGCATCTGCTTTCTCTCCAGCACACCCACTCCTTGCCTTGAGCTCTGAGCTGCTTGTTCAGGCCTCTTGCCAAGACATTATTGTGCCGACCAGAGTGGGATCTACCTCTGGTTAATTAGCCGACCTCCCAATGCAGAGAGCGGCTTCCCTGACCCAACTCGTGTAGCTGTCTGTGAAGACATCTGCCTGATAAATACTCCTTCATCCTTCTTCTGAACCTGGAGATTTCTGAAGATGTGACTCACTAGGACATTTATAACCCTTTCCTGCCCTCAGTAACCGGCATATCCCTTTGTCTCCTGGAGCCGCCACTGAGTTCTTTACCTCTCCATCCGTGCTAACGCCACTCTTTTTTTGCAACCCAGAGCAATTCAAGAACATTTCTTAATCCAGTGCTTTTCTTTTATTGGTTTTTTTTTTTCCCTTGCCTCCCCTACAGTGCGCAGACAAAGCGCTTTCTAACATACATATCCCCTTTATCCATTGTTTCCTTTCTGTAGTTGAAACCTCAAGGAGGTAGAAAATGAATACAATTTTGGTTCTTGACATTTGCACCCTTACGGGGGAAGAGAAAAAGCTTTGTACGAATTGTAAAGATCCTTGTACGCTTTCTGTAAGCATTAAGGTGATGAATTCAGTGCCGTGCCTGCCAGGACCTTCATAGCTTCCTGGAGGTACTTCTCAAGCAGATTACAGTGGGATGTCTGGGAGACAAATCTTGTGGGTCTTCCTTCCATGTGTGTTTGTTTGTTGTCTTAATCCTGCGGTGAGCGAAGCTGCTATTGATCACCGTGAAAGTTTGCCCATGTAATGACTTTGGATTTGTCCTTGGCTGCAACGGCATCAAAGGAGTTGCCATATTGGGTCCCACGTGCGAAGGGGATCAAAGATGGCAATTGTGTCTGCATTCTGGTCAACCCCACAGGAACCGGGGCCTGCATTGCACCCAGCACGTGGCAGTCCTTGCCCTCGTGGTCTTGTGTGTCCAAGGAAGGGGGCACACAAGGGTAGACGCAGAAAGGGACTTCCCAGGTCCTACAGCACAGGAAAAAGACCGAGCCCAGGCCTCTTTTCCCCTACACCCAGCACTGCTGGTCTCCATTTCAAGCTAGCTTGTCCATCCGCATGAGATGGCACGGCTGCACGATGAATTTTCCCATCTGTGCAACCAAGTTGGGTTTTTGATTTTTGTTTTTTTACTGGAGCCAGCTTGGAAAGACAACTTCATCCAGGCATCCTTTGTCCTTCAGGAGAGCTACCCTAGTGAGAGACACGAATGCCTGAAAATGCCATCGATCCATCATGCACTTGCGCTCCCATGTGTCCTTGGTCCTCGTAAACCATTTGGTCCACAGCCCTGGGAGACAGGACACTTACTGCTCTTCAGCCGCCTCTCAAGGGGAGTTTGAGCGGGGCTTGGGGGTGATGAATGGTAAGTTTGGAAAACTAAGTCTGAGAGATCAATAGAAGAATATACAGCCAATGCATCATGCAAGCTCTTCTTGTCTGTGCGGCACTAAATCAAAAATAATGAATGGCAGGCTCTTCAACCTTGGCACCCCCAGTCTTCCCCAGTGGAACAGCATCCAGTGACGGATATGGATTATGCCTCTCACTAGCATATTTCCTCCACTTTCCTAATAGTTTTGGCATTGAATCATGATGCTCTGTTTTTAATATCCTCTCCTTCCTCCGGTGCTCCCCACCTCTTTCCCGTTTAATTTCCATCTCGCCGTCGCGTTGCTCATCGACCGTCGTGCTCTTTTTGGTGCAATCTGTAGCCGGAGAAGTTCCTTTGGTGCTTTGCTTATTTATTTATTTTTGAATGAGCTACATCTCCCCGGGGCTGTGTTCCAGCAATATTAACAAACTATGATCCGTCAGTAGCTGGAACACCTCACTGACTCGGAGATGATTAGCTCTGCCGCTCGTCAAACCCAAGGGCTGCACACGGAGATGGAGTAGCCGAGAAATGAACTGTGCTGTGGGGGTGAGAGAGCTGGTGGGAGTGGGCGGCCGAGGAGGGGGTTAACTGTGTGTGTCGGGGCTGGAAGGGCTGCTCCACGCCGGTGCATCTTCAGATGAGGAAATGGCTCCCTAGATCTTTCTTTTTTTTTGCAAGTTTAATATTTTAAACGAATGTTGTCCCCCTCCACTGCATGCGCTGATCTAGGCTTTCATGCAAGGTTTATACTAAGCCTTATTAACCGATGACTTCTATTATCACAGTAGCAAGGCATTCATCTTCCCTGCTTTTGGATTTGTGGCGTGCTATCAGGTGTGCATGGCATGGCCTGAAGGGTGCGGTGGGCTGGAGCGGGTACATTTGGGGCATCTTTGAATAAGGGGTTGCCTGCAGATGCAGGGGACTGAACTAGGTGGTCCTTTCTGGTCCTGTGCTCCTGTTTCCACACCCTTCCGGCCCTGCTAGACCTCATGGAGTCACTCCCATCTGTGAAAAGTGGGTGCCTGTTTATTTATTCATGTATTTATATCAGAGCCGTGCCCAGCAGCCAGTCCTGTTATGCTCAGTGTCCTGGTCCACCCAAATGTGATTTCTCTGCTCCTGCCATTGGAAACATTCGACCCTCCCGATGCTCTCGCTATAAATGATGATCCACTGTGGTTCTTGGAAACCAGTAGAGACTTCATTCAAATCAGTGGAGTTGCACCGATGTAAAACTGGCGTGACTTCATTCAAATCAGTGGAGTTGCACCGATGTAAAACTGGCGTGACTTCATTCAAATCAGTGGAGTTGCACCAATGTAAAACTGGTGCGGACAAGAGGAAGATCAGCCCGATCAGGTGCACGCTGATGGGCTTTCAGGCCCATGCTACATGTATGGCGCAGTGCTGAGCACTACGCCGGTTATTCCAGTTCGACCAACAGTGCCTCGCCCTGGCAAGTCAACTGCAGAAATGCCAGCGACCCAAGAGCTGGGGCTGGACCCTGCCTTGAAGCCTCGGCGCTGCAGGGGGATTTATTACAGGGCAGGGACATGGGGAAGGAAAAGAGCCGATGCAAACTGTAGCAGAGCTGTGGTCCTCTGGGGCGGACGGAGGAAAATGCAAAGCGGAGAACAAAATGGGGAAATAAGAGAGAATCAGATCTGAGCGGGGACTCGTAGGCAGGAGGAGAAGGAACAAATGCTGCCTTGTATCTAGTAAATCGCTCAATCGCTGCGTCCGAGCTTTGTTTCAAGTGGAGGCGACAATCCCGCTTGCTTGGGCTGCTGGGCTATTTTTAGAGTGTCTATCTTTTTTTCGTTATTTAGAACATTATATTTTTTTTGCTATGTTCCAATAGTCTTTTTTGATTTTCATTTGTGCACTGAAGCAGAAAACAACACCTGGTTTAATTACAGCGAGGCTGGAATGGACGTAGCGCAGAAGCACAAATCCGGGCGGCAGCCCCGAGTGGTAGCGCCTCCGTCTGCGTGTCCGGGCGCTCGATGGACTGCCGCTGTTTTGGTAGCGGAGCCCTTTGCAGCTCTTCGGGGGATTTTGTGCCCTGCGAGGTCGGGCGAGACCGATCCTGTTTTGCGCGTGGGGAGCTGACAGAGCCTGGGTGGCCTGATGCGAAGCCACCGGACTCGGAGGCTGGAGGACGAGGCCTGAAGTGACTTGGTCATTGGTGAAGTCTATGGCCTGGCCCGCCGTGGAGTTCAGGTCTCCGGGGTCCAGCCCCGTGCTTCTCCCAAGCTATCGCTCCTGGAGGTGAAGATCACTCCTTCAATTGCTACTAACTTCCCTTGGCTCCTGCTGTTAGGAGCTCCCAGCCCCACGGCTGCTCCCCCTGTTCAGCGAGATGGATACGGTGGCTTCCCACCCCATGGACACCAAGCCTTTCCTCTGTCTCTTCTCTGTGCGCCATTGCACCTCCTGCCCCGCCTCGCGAAGAGCAGGATGGATGACTGATGCCCGAGAGACGCCTTCCCTTTCCTTTCCCCATCTCCTGCAACCTGCTGTAGCTGGAGAAGATAAATGTTTGTTGGGCTGCACCTGCTTGCCTGAATAACTTCCCATTAAAGGAGGCCACTTATCAGTAATTCATTACCAGCTTTGTTAGCATAAACAAGTCTGTGGGAAGTGGGCACAGATTTCTCCATCCCTTACTCTTTACTGGCAGCACTTTCCATCAAGTGCCTCCCGTCCCCTTCCGACAGGCTCCAGTCACGTTTCGGGAAGCTGTGACTCTTCTCGGCGTTGTTTTTTGTGCTGCAGGTTAAAAGGAGAGCGAGCGCTGCTTTTGGAGCAGCGCCTGAGCCCAGGCTGTTCTGATCTGTTATACTTGATGTGGCAGATGGCACAGAAACGTTGTTCAGCATTTCTCACCGAGCAGCATCACCTCTGTGTCATTAGCCTGGCCTGGCAGCCCGGGAAGACGGATGGGCCAGAAGGTATCATTCAAATGCAACCTGGTGTCCTCCGACCGGGAGCGTTGAGGCCAGATCCTCAGCTGCGTAAATTGGTTGTGGCACGCCGGTTTTTAATGGAGCCTTGGTGGTTTATACCAGAGGAGGACTTGGCAGTTTCCCATCGCAACCACGTATTTGCTCTCCACTAAACACTTGCCTTACAATGCAGCATCAAGGTCTTTGCTCCCGTCAGCAGCAAACCCATAGGACCCGCAACATGCTTCCCTAGGTCCGGCATCATCTGCAGGCTCAGAACAGCCAACAAACCTGGTTTGACCAGTGACATTCACAACACGAGCCAGGTTTGTCCTTAGCTTTAATGAGGGTTTTTTTGTTTCATTTTTCATTCTTTCTGGGGGTTTTTTTGGTTTTGTTTTCTCTCTTTTTTTTTTTTTCCTGTAGCTCTGTGAGAAGTGTGAACAAAACACAGGACAGAACAGAACGTTCTGCTTCGTGCCCGAATCTCTCCCCCGATCAATCAATCTTGATCAGGCTTTGCGAGCCACGAAGCCAAGCATGGCACACTTCTGCTCGGAAGGAACTTGTTTTGAGCTCCGAGAGCGAGACGGGGGAGCTGGGGCGGGGGCTGCGACTCGGTCGTGCGAGCCGTTGCTTGCGTAACTGGCTGTGCCACCTACATGCCGTCACGAGCCCGCTGTCCTAGACCGAGGCAAGGGCTGCTTTTTTCACCAGTGCTGCAGGGACCGGGCGGCAGCTCTCCAGAGCCCATACAGCGGCCCTCCATTGTGCGAGCTCAAGCGCCGAATGATGAGAAGCGTAGCAGATGTGCATTCATCGCGCACTGGGCCCAGAGCGGGAGACGTGCTCCGAGCAGCGGGCAATGTTATCAGCACCAGCCACATAGCTTCTCCCTGACCAGTGCTGGTCCAGGCACGTCTTTGAGGTACTGATGCCTTAGACCGGTCCCATGGGTGCAGTTCATCTGGTTGTAGCACAAGCCCTGTTGTGAGCCATCCGTGTTGCCAGCGCTGGGGGAAGCGGCCTCCCGCTATGCATTGCTGGGACCCCCGCAGAGCAGGCGCTCCTGCCTCCACAGTTTGTGCTGGAATCCCAGGAATGAATGGGCTCACGAAGGCAGCAATAAGCTGTCTTGTGACAATATTTGCCTCTAAAAAATACAGCTCTCGAACATTGTAATTACAACCCTTGTAATCACTTTGTGCTTTCCCCATTCTACCTGCCTGTTTGCGTGTGACGACTCGGTAGCATCCTCTGCAGACGAAGTGTTTTAGCATCTGCCAGAGCACATCCAGAGACACGGAGCTCAGCAGGCCACCGGCTGAATCGCTGCTCTCCGACTCGCCTCTGAAGTCGTACCATGTTCACCAGTGCATTCACCTCGGTAACGGCAGGGCAGGGAGGAAAATTCTGCCTTTGTGTGTAGCCATGGTGACTTGGCTCCTATGTGCAGCATCTTTGCATTTCCAGGGGTTTCCTGCAGCACAGCCCTCTCAAGAGGTGGATTTTGGCACAGAACGGGACTATCGGTGCTATTCATCGACGCTGGGTGTGTCTACACGTGCATTTTTACTGCACAGTAATCTAAGTTACTGTGCAGTATGGGCATGCATCTACATGTGCACTCCTGTACTGTGCAATAAATGTGGCGACTTACACCAGCCTGGGCATAAATTTACTACCATCACCATTCAGGTAGTAAATTTACACCCGACGAGTTACTGTGCAATAACGCATGTGTAGACATATTACTGCACAGCAACTCAGTGTGTGTGTGGACTGATTTGGGATTCACTTTACTCCCAAGTCGGTCCAAATACAACATTACTGTGCTTTAATGTCTGCACATGTATATACGCTAGCCTAAATCTGCTTAGCATGCAGTAAATTTACTACACAGTAAATGCACGTGTAGACACATGCACTGTGTTAATTCTGGTATTGGAGCATGTCCTAATCCCAGCAGCCCGGTGGGGTAGCCAGGTGCTACTGCCGAGGCACACAGGCTGCATGGCTTTCCCAAGCGCACGTAGGAAACCCGGAGTGGAGATGGCGTGCGCTCAGGCATCCCCAACTGGATGCCAGGATTGTAACCATTGGATCTTCTTCCTACTTATCCTAAATGAGGCACGCACTCTGTGGTCCCTTTGCTAAAGGAGACACTTCTGTGTTTTCTTGGTTTTGCTACGTGTTTTCAAGTGCAAAAATAAAATTATGCTAAGACTATGTTTGCTCTTCAGTGTCTACAGTGGAGCAGAGCAGTGAGGACCTAGAAAACCGCTTTTGATTTGCAAACTCATTTGCCCTCAGATAGCAAAGTTATTTTTTTTATTCCCTCCCCTGCCATGCAGACTATGCTTTTCCCCTCCTTTTGTGATGTGCTATGCAATTTGCCTCTTAACATTCTTCTCCCTAGTCGCTTAAAGTGTGATCTTAATAGTGAGAGATCTTTTAAATGAATGTTGCCTTGAACTTTTCCTCGCATGAGGCAGTGTGTGTGTAGAGAGGGGGAGAAAAATGAGTTTGTACATAGTGCTCTCTGATTTACTTGCAGGCTGCATCTAAATGCTTCAGAAACATGTGCAAGCCAATGTTTTTAAAACAAACGTAATGGTTCAAGTTCTCAGCTCATGTGAGTCAATGGAGTCAGTGGAACAATGAGTACTTCTGGCACCAATGTTGCTAAACTGAGTTACCCCATGTTCCCCATGCATTGTACAACCTCCCCTGTGACTGATTCAGAAGGTATTAGTCAGCTGCAGCTGTCCAACGAGGCTCTTTATGCTGAGTCTCTGGCTGTAGAGGTGGATACTCTTGGGTCTGGAGGCCTGAAGTTGGGCACTTGGCATAAATCCAGGATGATGTTCACTCCATGCACAGTAAATTCATTTGCATTGGTGGTTTGGAGGGGGATTTTTTTTTTTTTTTTAAATGCAATTGATGAATTTAGCACTGAGGAAAGGTGCTGGTTTGACATGGAAATGCGGCAAACCCATAGAGACTATCAAGGCTGTCAAAGGGCCATGCTGAGGAGCCCACCACCACTCCACTCTGCAGCGTCCATAATGTATCAGCATTGGCATGGGATGGGAGAGCGCATACGGGCATATGCCCAGACCCACCCTGAGGTAGCTGCATTGCATCCGCTTCGGGGTAGCACCCTAGGAGCAGACGTGCCAAGCTTTGTGGCAATTTCTAGTGCAGTCCTTTGAGGCACCGGGTCCCCTGCTGACACCCCTTGAGACGGTGGCCAATCTGGTGTAACCCAGTGGAATAAGACGTGTCATAGAGGCGTCTAGGTCTGGGGCCCCCAGCTAGCCCCCTATTTCTGCTTCCCCCTACTTCTGTTTATGCAATGCTGATGCAGCGGGGGTGAGAGAGGGCATCAATGAAACGCTTCTCTGTTTTTCTTGGACGTGGCAGGCTGGTTTTCATGAAAGAGCTCCCATAGCTACGTAAGGGAGAGAGGTTTCCCCCTTGACCTTTCTGGTTCGTGTGCCAGGAACTCACTTGCTGTTTTCAAGAAGGCATGGACGCACCTCTTATCGATGGTGAGGGCCATGCGTTTCAGAAGGGGAAGGCACAGATCCTGCAAGTTGCCTGGGGTTCACCAAGGAGCTGGGAACACCTGCACCTCTCCAGTCTTGCATGTGGCCCTCCTCTGCTTCATCTCCGGCGAGAATTATACAGCAAAGTCTTGCATGGAAAGACGGGGAAGGCAAAATATTGTTGCATTGGCTTCAGTCAGAAACCTGGGTCTTCCACTGAGCAGCGGGATAACCTTGAGCAAGTCCTTTTTTGTTTGTGTGACGGGAGGCTGTTGTCTCTGATCTTCTCTCTAAAGCACCTTGAAGCCCAGGATGAAAAAAACTCTCAAAATTAATAGTTTTAATTAAAACTTGGCCACAAGTCCCCTAACTTCCCTCCTAGCCTTTCTAGACCCAGCCCAACCTGCTGTCCCATCGCTGGGATGACCTTCAGGAAGGAACTCTGTTTTTTGTCATCTCCTGCCTCCCATGCGTCCCCCAGGCACCTGCAAGACATGTCCTCAGCACGCAGCCAAGCGGCAATTGGCACGCTGGCATGCCGATGTATCACTCTCGTGGTGCCTGAAGCCAGATGAATGCTTGGCACTGGTAGACTTAAGGAGCCGGGCTTTCAAACGTACGTGGATTAATCATACTGAAACAAGCATATGTTCGCTATGAAGCAGGAATGCTCCAGTGACCTTTGGAGAATAATCTTGCTCGCACTGGAAATGCGGCTGTCCCAGGGGGTGCCAGGCGGGGAAAGAGCCTGGCACCAGCACAAATCATGCAGCTGCTTTGGCCCCCGCGACTCCCTGATCCACACCAGCACCACTCAGGCCTTACACGTGGCAATCGCATCCTCCGGGCCACTGGGTTTACAGCCTCCTTCTGTCCTCGCGGGACTGTGTCCTGGTGGTGGGGGAGGTCCACGGGCCTCCAGTCCCATTCGCATCTTCTGGGGGCTTGCCTTCAGCAACCGGGTCGCTCTTTCCACTAGGAACTCTGAGAAATTCCCGAGAGATGGCCTTGCAAAAATATTGCTAATTAATTTGCTAGGTTTAAGAGATCCCTAGATACAGGACTGGCTGAGGGTCTATGCACTCAGGTTGATTAGATGCTGATTTTTGACGTATTGTCATGGGATTAGGGCAATCTGGATTCTACACAACCACCGACCCGTCTCCTCCCCACGCCACGTGACCTTGGCTAGGTCATAAGACCTTTCTGCCTCAACTTACCCCTCTGTGACATGGGAGGAAAGACTATCTAACCACCTTTTGCTAAAGTGCCTCCCAGGATGAAATAGGTGAGCACAAAACATTGTCTGTAAGGCAAGTGGAAGGGCATGGAGTTACATGGTGATAGATAGGTCTGTCCGGTAAAGAGGACCCGTATTTCCGAAGGCTCAGGTCTTCCGCCGGTGTACCTTGTGAGGTCCAAAAGGCTATTCCAGTTTCCCCCAGCTGCTTTTTCTGGGCCTTGACTGGATTTTTCCAGCCTGATCTTAATTGTTTGTGCTCTGGAGTAAGCAAGAATCCCTGCATGGTATTTATACCTCTTTGAAGCTGCTTCTCACCTGCGGCTGTGCTGATAAAGCAGGGGCAGGGGGAGGTGGAGAGGAAAGGCTAGCGAGCTGCGAATGTGCCAGTGGGGAAAAGGGCAGCACATCAAGCTGAGATCAAGAGGAAATGCTGAGTTTGCAGATCACATCAAAAGCTATTAACCTTTGCATGAAACCTGCACAGAGGCATGGGAGGGAATTTCCCTACGTTGAACTTCAGGTTGTCTCTGACATTGTGCAGGCCTTGTGGGGCTGGGGGTGCGGAGGGGGGGAAGGAACCACAGGAGAGCTGATGAGCCCGTCTAATTATTATTAATACCTGGCACTTAGCGTGTTCCCTCTAAACTCCTCAAAGACCCTTTGTCTTAATTACATTTAGCTTTGCAGCAGTCCGGTGGCCTTGATTGGCAGAGCCGCCATCATGCGGTCACTTTTTCACCAAAAAAAAATGTCATACAGCTTCAGAGGCTTCAAAACCAGGCAGATGACAGGTGCTCATCTTGGGCTCTTCCTACCTGAACTGCAACATCCAACCCCTTCGGTTCAGGAGGATCCAACATGAAAATGGGCGAGGTGGGGGGAGAAGGACTCTTTTATTCCCCGAGTTATCAAAACTTGTTGTTTTTTTTTTTAAAGTGGACTCTTTTTAAAGTGCAAAATGCCATTTTGGAATGAGCTTTTTTCTTCTTTAAAAAATTTAGATTTGAAAATGCCACAACCAAAAAGTGTTTTGCAAAAAGTGTTCAGCAAGTTGCAGCACGGGAGGGTTAGGCTGGATATTAGGAAAAACTGTCTTACTAGGAGGGCAATAAAGCACTGGAACAGGTTGCCCCTAGAGGTGGGGGACTCTCCATCCTTGGGGGTTTGAAGCCCCCGGGTAGACGAAGCCTTGGCTGGGATGCTGTAGTTGGGGCTGGTCCTGCTTGGAGCAGGAGGTTGGACTGGATGGGACCTCCTGAGCTCCCTTCAGCCCTCACTTTCTATAATTCTGTGATTAATCTCTAACCCAAAGTGTTTTGTTTTCAAAATGGACTGAATACATTGCGTTGGCACTTTTAAACAAGACCCTCCCCCACCCCCCGTCTTAATTTGCAGCTAAAAGAATTTGCTGAATTCTACCAGCATTTCAAATTGGTTTTCTCCCTTTCCCCTGCCTTAAAATTGCCTTTGTATGCGTGTGTGATTTTTACTATTCAGTGAAAAGAAACAACCCTGTTCCGTTCCTGCATCCCATAAAAAGGAATCTGCGTTTAAACGTTTGATGGTTGCAGTGCTAGGATTCGAGGACAGACACTGCCATCTCGAAGCTGCGTGTCTGCCCAAATAACTTGCTGTCACTTTTCAGAATATACTATTACCAAAGGTTACATTCTCAGTAAAGCGCAGCATAATTACTCTGCATCACCATCTAGAGAGCATCGCTAGAAATAAGCTTCCAAAATCTTCCCGGCAAATGGTATAATATCATAATGTTGATGGGTATCCTTTCTGTTTTAGTGCTATTACTCTCTAAACCAGTGCCTATTTATAATATAGATTCTATTGCCACATCTGCTTTGCCCATATGGAAAAGATTTTCCCTCACCCCCCCCCTCCCTCCCACCTCCTTCCATATGGAGTAGGAGGCGAGTTTGCCGAAAATGTTTGCAGGTTAAAACTGGGATAAATAGCAGGATAGTCTCTCCTAATTAGTGACAGCCTCTTTGGAAACAGACTCTTTAAGCCTTCTCCAGAGCTGGCACCCCCCCCCCCCCCGCCCCAGCAGTGATGTATGTCTCTGAGGTATTTGGATATTACCAACGACATTGCGTGCTGCTTAGATGTACATTGTAATGCATATTGTGTCACATATTGTTATGTGTTGCTGTATGAATTAATGATGAAATGACTAATGCCAAGCTTTGTTCCGTCTCTCGGGGAGGGAGCGGGTGTGCACGCGCGCGTGCGTGTACGTGTGCGAGACTCGGGGAGGTTGCATTCCAACTTTTGCTATGGAGGGAAAATCCTCCAGGCCAAGATTTCTGCTCCTCCAGCCCACGACTGCCACTATTGTGAGCTGCCTGAAATATTTGTGTGAATAATAGAACATTTTCATGTTTTAATCAGATGCAATTTTGCAAGCGGTTTTTATGATTTAGCAAGTCCATTAAAACTGACATTTGTTCTGCTCTGACACTCGTAAGGAGCTCCACAGAGCATAAACACTGGAAATTACTTGTAGGGGAAGACAATATTAAAATTCCCCAGCCCGTGTGTGCTTGTCTGAGAAATTCTGCTACCGTGCAGCGTGCCAGCGATAATCGGAGCCTCTTGATATGTGTGTTAGTGCCTAAGAAAGAACCGGCTCGGGGCAGAGAGCTTGAGGCAGCCATGAAGATAATTCAGATATATTTATCCTTGTTTGCCTCCCACTCATGTAACAGAATTGGGTCATAAAGCGAAAGCGGAGCCTGTGTTTAGCAGGATGGAGGGCCAGGCCTGTCGGAGCAAAGTGGCAAGGGCCGTACACAACATCCTTTGCCAGATGTGCGTAATCCTCAAAGCCGTTCTTTCCATTGCTCCCTCTGCGTTCATGTCCAGAGTCCAGCCCAGTCTGATGCCAGCTCCTTTCCAGGCTTTGGCCAACAGCTCTAATGCAATCCATATTTAAATGGGTTTCATGACCCCTTTTGAATAACGCCCCGACAGTTTGCCAGTCTAGCACTAGGATCTCTCCAGCACTTTAAGGTGAGTCTAGCCCTGCTTTGCACTTTAATTTGTGACGGCTTTCGGCTCCTCTAGGACTGAGTGGCTGTCTCGCAATCAGCTCTTGCCTTTCCTCGCAGGGTTCAGAGCCTGGCTACAGACCAACCCTTGTGTATAGATATCTGCCTTTGTTGTCCTAGGAGCCTGCATCCTTGCCATGCTCGTGCCAGCGTTACAGCTGTCGCTCGAAGTCAGCAGACTGACAGCTCTCGGGATGCGTTCCTCCAAGCTTGATGCATTGCTTTTTCTGCTCGGTGTATTCAAACCCCAGACGGATGTGCCTCTGAGCGGGTCTTTCCAGCAGTACCTGGATATGTATCAAGCTCATTTCGATTTTTCTCCCAGCTGTCATCTTTGTATTGATTTTTCTTTTTTTTTTTTTTTTTTTTTTGCATTTAAATTATGAATGATTTCAAGCAACGTCTTCTCAGGATACAGAAGACTTTGCAGGAGTTACAGCTGTCGCCCCTGACTTTTGCCAGAAAGAAGTAGTGAGGACCTCGAACGGTCTGATTTTTAGCTTGTGCTCTCTCTAATGTCCCCCCCCCCACCCCACGTTTGCATTCGTGTGAGAGCACAGGCCTGGCTGGACTTTGGTTATCTCCTGCCATCACCAGGCTCTTGCTGAATGCTCAATGTTATTGCAAAGTTTTGTTCTCTGAAGGTGGAACCATCTGCTTGGCCGAGGTCCATCCGACTGCAGAAGCCCCAGCATAAGCTGGATGGAGGTACCCCACAGGTTACCTTTCATGCAGCATAAACCCACAACCGTGTCACTAAGGCTACTTAGCAACAGCCTTGCTCCTCCATCTGCTCCTCTATCTACAGACCCCGCTCCTCTTAAAAGGGGCACCACTGGGAAGCAGAACCGGTTCGTGTGCAGCCCAGAGAGTCGGGCAATTTTGTAGTCTCGATACTCCCAATTAGGAGTTTTTCAGCAAAAGGCTTTGCATTGCCAAATGCTGATTTGAGAAGAAGCAAGGGCTTGAACCCATATCCCATGTGCATGCCCTAACCAAAGGTCTGTCAAGTCTGTATAAAGAAATGGCTCCAGGGTGGGCTAAATGAAATAGCTCCAACAGGGCCACACTTGGGTGCACTGGCCTGGGACAGGGAAGGCCAAGTCTCCACTGCAGACTGGGTGAAGAGGGGATTTGACCCCGCATCGCCCATATGAGTCATTTACTGTTGTTTCAAGCTGCCCCTAAGAGAGAGACTTGTGTTGGCTGCTGCAGCAGCTCTCCTTAAGCACCATTACCACTGGTGCAAAGGATTTTGGGGTGCATTTAGGGGCTAAAAGGGTCTTGTTAGACCCAATAGAGTTGAATGGCTGAGCTGCCTAGGTCAGCGAAAGGCAAGAAATTAGGTCATAATCTGATGGGTGACGTCAAGCTCTGCCTCTGCCAGTTGCCCTTCATCCAGGCGCTCGTCTCCCGCAGGCATTGGTGCGATGGCACTGGTCACCTCTGCAGAGGACATCGCAGCGTCTCTGTGACTGGGTCTCTTCAGCGTTGTACCTACGGCAGCCGATTAGATAACCAAGAGAGCAGCAAATGCTCTGCAGGAGAGCGCTGTGCCATCTGGAAACGGAGAGCTCACGCAGCTCATTTTGGGGAGGTGAAAAATAACACGGCCCGCTGTGAGGCACTGGAAGAGAGCATTTGCCAGGGCAGCTGGTGGGGGCCGTGCAGCCTGATTGCGAGGAGCTGGGCTTTGATCACATTTGGGACGTGTGGGGAGGCTCCGGGTCTCTCGCCGCAGTTTCTCCATGACGTAACTGCTTTGGCGCTGTCTCTTCTGTGCAACGTGCTAAGGAGAAGAGAGGCACAAACTCTGGGTTGGGGAAGGGAGGTTGCCTTCCTCTGTAGTGCAGGGCATGGTCCTTTCCCTACCACCTCCAGGGCATATATTCACTTGGGTGCCAGTGCAGGAGGCTGGACTCCATGGCCCAAAAAGTCCCTTCCAGTTCAATGCTCCTATGAAGCAAAAAACCCAGAAATTGAATGGAGGCTTCACAGAATTTGGACCAAACCCTCTTTGAAATCCCAGGAAATGAAGCTGAGTGTTCCCTTTTTTTATGCCCCATTGTTTCTACCTGGCCAGAGGCTTCTGCGCATTGAGACTTTGTCTGGGCCTGAGAGCAGAAGTGTTCGTGATTTATGATCTCCAGCGAAAGAAGTTGCTCTCGTGACGTGCGACCCAGACGAAGGCACGTAAGATCAGACACCTCAGCGCTAGAACGACGTACCTGCCGTTCTTCGCTGCACTCCTAGCGTTGCAAACGACCATGATGGGGAGCTGCCGTGCAATGGGCAGGCTTTCAAAGGTATTTAGGTGCTTTTGTGGGTCCCACTAGAAACCAGTCTATGCCTTGAGGCACTCGTGCATGTTTGGCAGACTCTGCCAAAGAGGCAGGTGCAGGCTTTCAAAGGGGTGTTTAGTGTTTTATGCCCATCACAGTCATTGGGCATTAGGCTCCCAAATCCCTTTGAAGAACCGGTCTTAGCAACTTGCTCATAAGAAGCCAGTGGCAAAGTAGAGGGTTGGACTGAAGTCTCTGGAGCCTTGGACGTGCCGCCTCCGCCGGGTACCATCCTTGCATCTGAAGAGCCAGCCCCAAGCTGCGGCAACTCGCCGGCACGTCTGGGGCCGCTGGTCCTCCCTGCAACGTGGGAACGAGCCTCGATTCACCTAACAGGAGCCGAAAGCAAATCCTGCGCAGCAAGTGCTCCCGCCGTGAAGGTTTCCCTCCTCCTGCTCGGATTTAGACTGTTGTCACAACTACGCGACAGAAACCAGCAGATGAGAAACAAAAGCCTCGTGACGCTGCGTGTCTCGTACTACGTTAACAAGCCCCAGATTTGCCCTGGCAGTGGGAAGCCCCTAGGAAAGGGAAGCGATTCCAACCTGTCGAATGTCTCCCATCCTGCTGCTCTGGTTTTCGCTTCTAATTTTGGGAGACAAAGCCAACATGAAACCGCGGTATTTGTGAGAGTTTCTGTGATGACAATATGGAGCCGGTTTGAGCCTGAAACGAAAAGGAAAGCTGTGCTTGTACAACAAAGTTGTGTGAAGATCAAGGCTCAGAAGGAATTCCTGCTCGCCCGCAGAATAAATGATAGCGGTATGCTTGTCATCTTGCAGCTGGTTGAGAGTTGGGGGGTTTTTTTGGTTTATATTAATCCACCGCGCAAGTGCCTAATTCCCTTGGGAGCGCTACAAATTGTGTGCAGAGCTTGAAATAGGCACTGCCACTGCTAGTGCCACCAGTACCAGACTGGTACCAGAACGGCGGTGCCCTTCTACTGTGGCATTGTTCTTGAATGCCACAGACTTAGCATGGCCCAGTCCAGGCTATGAAATGCAGGAACATGGAGCTGCCCGTTGAAAGTACCAACACCCACCTGGGACGATGAGAGACTGGCCGATGTCTAAGTTGTGCAAACCTGGCACTGAAGTCTACTGGCGCGGGTCTGCATTGGCAACGGGCTTGACCCCCAACATCCACAAGCTCCCTGGTACCAACCCACACTGCGGCAGGTGGGGGGAGGCGAAATGACGATGTGCAGCAAGAGCCCGTCTCCTCCTGCAGCCAGCAGCACCGGGAAGGAAACATTATGAACAACACCTGCCAGCTGAGAAAATTTATTAGCAGGGAACTGTCAATCAGTGACAGAAAAATAAGGGAGAAGAAGGAAGAAGAAACAATCAGAAAGCAGACAGGGCTCGTATACCTTTTCTTCTTCTTCTTTAAAAAGAGACTATTTTAAGTAATGTTTGATAAATTACCTGCCTTTCCACACGCGCTGGGAGGAGAAGATAGGGTGGGGGTTTTTTTGGGGGGGGGGGTCCTCTTAGTCGTCGTTCTGGGATAGATTTTATTTATTTATTTAGGGCCTGACGGGTGGACGGACAGACAGACAGACGTGGAGTGAAATGGCTTGGCTGCATGCCGGAAGGTAATAAGGCTCTGGGTATTTCTGGAATCAAATTGGCATTGCTAATGGAGCCACTGAGTTCAGGAAGGGGAACGAAGGGCAAAGGCCCGGGTCCCGCTTTCGTGCGACACCTTAGCCTGGAGATGAAATTTCCACCCCACGCTCTTCACGTCCAGTCCCTCCGTGTGTTTAATGCAAACGGAAGCGGAGTTCAGGTCCTGGAGATGCCTGACCCTGCTCATCCCCCACCGCCGCCTTCCTCTGCCCCTCCGCTGACAGAAGCTGCAATTGCTCAGATTGAATGTCATGAAGCGAAGATGCAATAATTCCCTTTGATATCAATGATCACAGGTACGCGGGAAAGAGGAAGAGAGGAGGCAGGAGGACAGAACAGGAATGCAAACGAAGCTTGCTCTCCTCCGGCTTTCCCAAAGCTCCTGGGTCTTACCCCTCGCCTGGACCGTAGTGCTCCTGGGATATATTCATCCCGCATCTCCACCATTAACAAGGGTTGACTTCTCCAGAACGGGGCATTGGCTCCACGGGTCTCACTAGTTTCCCTTCCCTGCGGTACCCAGCTGTTGTGTGTGTGCTTGCAGTTTAAATGGGGGAGGTAGCATTTTGCTGGGAATTATTTATTCTCCAAACAAGGAGAGAAACCCTCTCTGCTGGATTTGATCTTGTCTTGGATTACAAAAGCATCTGTATCCCTCCTACCTTTGGCAAATTACCTCCATCTCCCTGGATTTTCTTTACTTGCCGGTTGGAGCCCTGTGATTTTAATTTGTAAGAGCTCAGAGGTGCCTCTTCCCTGAGTTTATATTTGCATAGCTCCACTGCCCCCGCATTTTGCCTTGAGCTTAATGAGGCTTTAGATCTTAAAACAGAACCGGTCTGAAATGGCTGCTTTTCACCTGACTTCCCACGGAAACCAGGCACAGCTGCAAATTTCGCCTCCTATCAAGGCAGGACCAGAGATTGACCCAGGTGGGTATAAAGTGAGGCCCGGTTCCCATAAAATCCAGCCTAGGGTTAGTTTTAAAAGGTTCAGGAAGGTTAACAAACCATTTGATGAGCATGAACGGGAGCTGGCCTTTGTAATGGAACTGGAAACTCGTTGGGCAGCGGTGACAAATCAAGCAAGGATCCTTTATTACTTTCTTGCTCTTCATTCCACGCTCCTCTTCACCACGATAGCTCGAAAATAAACAAGCCGTGGGACCTTGTTGTCTATGCTTTGCTCAAATAATGGATTGGGCTTAAAGGGTTAACAGTATAGCGTTCGCTCAGGGTCTCCGTTTCTGCAAGCGGCTCTGGGCGGCCAGCCTCTTCGGGATTGCTTTTCATAAGGAGGATCCAGGTAGGCATGGAGCATTACCCCATGCCGCTGAGGAAATGGTGCAGGGCAAGGGAGGAGCAACCGCATGCTCCAGCATCCGCTAGCACCCGGCAAGGCATTTAGAGATGGAGCTGGGTGCACATTTAGAGAAACCCAAGGGCTGCTCTAAGTTGTGCTAGGGACCTGCCCTGCCACTGGAACGGGCAAGGGTAAGTGGAGGGTGTGAAAGTGGTTTGGCTGCCTTTGCAGCTCTGGCACAGCCCCCCCGAATGTGTCCCGTTGTGTGTATGGGCACGCAACACCTGCTTGATAATTAAATAAAACCCAAACACACCCGAACGCCATCATGGCTCGTTGATTTGTGTAGCAGCCTTGTCACCAGAGACCGCCTTCCACTTCCACTTCCAACAGGGAGGATTAACTCCACTTGCTCACCGCACAGTGAAATATGAGCAGCCTTTCCGGCTGCCCAGCCCACCCTCCCCAGGGGCCACTTAGTAAGAGCCTCGTTGTGTTGTTTGTACGCCGCTCCCCGGCCCACAGACCACGGGGGATGTGTAGTTTTAAGTGAAATCAATGATTTGTGCATTAGTGGCCATCGGCTAACTCTCCAGCCTCGGCTCCGGCACAGCCCCGGGAGGCGGATGCAGGGCATGGGCTGGCTGGAGGATGGATCAGCAGGGACTGCAAAAGTTGCAGAGGATGGTTTCACAGCATGGAGAAGGAGGGAACTTTTTTTTTAAATGCCCTTCCTCAAAATGATTGCGGTGCTTTCAGGATCCTGTGACGGTCCCCAAGTATCGATGGCTTTGTCCTTGCCTTCAAGGCCCTGCACAATTTACTTTTCTGCCTGCATCTCCGCTCCCAGCTGTCTTCTCCCTGTCCAAGATGCGCACCTGGCTATGTCTTCCAGGTGCTGTCTCGCCCCGTCTCCATGCCCTTGCCTGGACACCTTCTCTTCCCTTTGAAAGCCCCGCTTTGCCCCAGCCCGCAGTGCTCCTCTTGTGTCTTAATGGACCCTCCTATATCTCCCCATGCTGAGTCCCAACAGAAAAAGGCAGAGCCAAATCAATGACAGAGAGAGCATCGAACAAAATAATGATGGTACTCAAAGGAGAGGCATGGGTTCTTTGATTCAGATCCTGTCCCTCTCCTCACCGAGGTGCTATTTGCAGCCAAGTACTGGAGTGTTGAGTCAAATAACCAGTCTTGGCTCCCAGCAGGCATCCCACTGAGCTCCTGTCCCGTCCCCCACATGGGTCAGGGCTCCAAGCTGCCTTTGGAGTGCAAAATGCACTGGGCAGAGACTCAGTCCCTGTGCTGCGTTTGGAAACGGTCAAGCGCTAGCTAATAATTAATGCACAAACTCTCAGAGGAGTTATAATTAATGCGCAAACTCCCCCTGAAAGGTCTGGGAGTATTGCTACTGCTTTTAGCAAGGGCCAGCATTTTACCCGGCTGCTTATCTGTTGCTCCCCTGAATCCCCCTGCAAACCTGACTGCATTCCTAGTGCACAGACCCAGCAGGGGTGGAGCTGGATGCGTTTCCTTTTCTGCTGCACATCTGCTACGAAACCCAATTTCTGAATGCAAAACTCTTTCAAAGCCCGTGAAAAACTTCATCTCTGGTTAGGAGATGGCAGGAAGGTGAGGCGCCTTACTTTATTAATGCAATGTAGTCTCGTTAGCATGAGGCTTCCTTTTGCTATTAAATCTCTGGGCCTTCTGCTGTTCTATCCGATTCTCTAGCACGTTGCGGAGAGGTGGCTCTTTATAGCCGATCTGCTTCCCTGGAAGACTGTCGCCTCATAACTCTGGTCCTGTTTATTGCCATCGCTTGACAGGTCTCAGGCTCTGAAGGCTACCCCCGTTTACGGCAGAGCAGAAGGTCCCGATTGAAAGCGGGTCCCCATTATATGCACAGAGGGAAGGACGATCAAGGCCAAGAGCAGGTTGGAGAGAAAACAGAAAAAGGGCAAGTCATTTGTCCAAGATCACACAGTGGGTCCATAACCGAGTTTAGATGCGGGACTGTTGGGGGGGTAGTCTTGACTCCTGATTTAAGACTACTAATCCCATAACTGAACCTCACTACCTTTAGGCAAAGAGCTGAACAATAAAGTTGTTCAGGAGCAAACTCTTCGTCCATCTACCCATCTGTGCTCTCGGTAACCTAGTGCAGGAGGTTGCTTTGTATTTGATTGCTCTCTGAAGGATGCATCCAGATTTGCAGCTCATTAAAAGAGTTATTAAAGACTTTGGTAATTAAGCAGAAGGCTTTGGAGGTGGTGGTTCAGCAAATCCCTCCCATATCTCTTCATTCTGCGGCTGAGGTTTCAGGAAAGGTTTCTCCTCGGGTCCATGAAAGTTATAATTGGTACTTCAGACGCATAATTAGTGATGGGCAGCTCTCAGAGAAGGTTGAGGAGTTCAGTTCAATAAGCACTATTGTAATAATAATCATAGTAATGCTTACTGCTTATGACGGGGATTCTCCACGGGGCTTGCAGGACTTCAGAACAGAAAGGACAAATAGGAGACCACGTCCAAAAGAATCGGGTTACGTTCCCTGCTCGGCCACAGATGGATCCCCTGCCTCAGTTTCCCATCTGTTTAAGTGAAGCTAATGGGGTCTTACCTTCTGTGGTGTTGCAAAGCCAAAGGCCACTGGTTGACGCATTCAAAAATGGTGTTGAGGAGGGCAGCTTGTCCAACTTAAATAGGACGAGAGTCTTGTGCCCACCTCCTTCGGATTCATTGACGAGCCAGGCCCCTACGATACATGACTTAATTATAATGCTGCTTGAAGTGCTTTCATGCTTTCCTAACCGCTAAGCCTCGCACACCTCTGGGAGAGGCAGAGGGAGGAGCTGTGCTCACGGTGCCGTGGTGATCCTCTCGCCGATGGTTCATCGATCGCTAGCAGCCCGTGGCACTCTTCTCAATGCAAACAGGGTGAAACTATTGCTAAACTGGGGCTCAGAGGCTTTGAGGGGGTGTTGGGTGAGTCTGAGGACTCATCTGTGCAAGGGAAAGGTTGGACGCTGCTTGCCTGTGAGCCTGTCAACCAAAGCTCTTGTGCCCATGGCAGGCTCTTGCCGTAGGTCGGGATTCACCATATCTACCTACCCTTCGTTTTCTTCCATCTCTATACACCTGCCTCCTCCCGTCTTTCCACCTCGCTGCCTCCAGCTGAATGGCTTAAGACGGGGGTAGGCAACCCCCGGCACGGGTGGGTGCCAGAGTGTGGCACGTGAAGGCATTTTGCTTGGCATTCGTGCCATGGGGTGGATGGTGCAGAAGGGTCCAAGGCTGCACCATTGCAACAAGGACCAGGCCCCTCGCAGTGCTTCCGCTTCCACCCCTGGCACGCCAACGACTTACAAGTCAAAGTTGGGGGCGTTTCTGGCACTCGGCCCAAAGAAGTTGCTAACCCCTGGCTAAAGATATCCTTTCCTGCCTGTGGGTGGGCTGGCAGTGCCACCTGGCCCAGAGAGCGGAGGAAGGCAACTTTCCCCCTCTCCTAACGAAGGCAACGAATGTGCTTCGCCAACGGCGCAGCGCAGGAGCTGACAGGCGCCGTGGGCGGCTGGAGTGGTGCAGAGCAGGGAAGATGGGCGCTGGGGGAGCTCCTCTGGAGACGCGGTTATTACATGCTCAGTTACCAAGCACAGATTTGTCTGAATCCCACAGCTTGTCAGAGATTTCCATGCACTTGCTGTTTAACAGCCTGCGTCTCTTCCCTCAGATCCCCGCCTCATTTCAGCCGATGATTGCTCCCAGGTTTGGTGGTGGGTGGAAAAGGGTGTAGCTCCTGGCCTGGCTTCCTCTGTGCTTAGGCTTGTCCACCAAGCCGTGTTGCTCGAGGACCTTCGTGGACCTGCTGGCTTGAGACGAGAGGGAGCGCTGCAATTGGGAAAGGGCTGTTGATTGTAGCCATGTTGGTCTAAGGACCTCGGCAGATGAGGTAGTTGGGATAAATGTGATATATTTTATTAAAGCAACTAAGTGGTTGGGGGAAAAAATGTGCTTTGCAAGCTTTCGGGTGCAAACGCCCTTCTCCAGGCACAGGGAGAGTGTGTTGTTGCTTTGTGTGCTCGCCTGGGTGATGGGGGAATGAATTTCTAGGGTTTCTTCAATTAGTCAAGGTGATTAAACCGATCCTTTATGTCGAAGCCCTGCAGGGCTAGATCCTGAACTGGCGTAAGCTGCCAAATTCTGTGATGTTCAAAGCAATGCCAACTCGCCTGGTTTCTGGGAAGTCATGGGAGCTAGGCCAGTTGTACCAGGCGGTGCTTTGACCCATGGATATACAACAGAATAAGCCAATGGACTTGTGCTGAATTTGCAATAGGATCCTATAAAGCATCCTAGAATTGAATATCCTGGAATAGTGGTTTTCAACCTGCAGCCCGCGGACCCCTGGGAGTCTGCAGACTATGTGCAGGGGGTCTGCAAAAGATGACTACAATCAATCAAAAGCATGTGAATACTCACATTTGCAATTCAAAGGGGTCCGCACCTCCGTTCGAATTTTTTTTAGGGGTCTGCAAATGAAAAAAAGTTGAAAACCACTGTCCTAGAATGTCCTGGAAGTAAAATAAAATAAAATAAAATAAAAATCCACCTTCTGATGGCATTCTGTAGCAAGGCTGTAATTCTCTGAGACTCAGTGGTTTGCTGCACATAAAAGCCACACAGATGGGTGACCTTTCTCTATTCTTAGAGACTGTTTTTTCCTCCATAAAGGGCCAGCTCTCTGAAAGTCTGCAGAATAATGTGCTACATCTGTCCAGCAACCCATCGCCCTTTCCCAAGGTGAAATGGAGAGAGAAGAAACACGGCAGCAGATGGCTGTTTCTTGGCTTCTTCTGCCTCTGCTTGCATGATACGTCGAATGCAGCAGCGGGGGTCAGAGGCAGAGCCGGAGGTGGAAGTTAGGAAAGAGCTAGTTAAGTATCTCCTTGTATTGGGAAGGAGTTGTGTGCAGAAAAAGGCTGTAGCCCAGACAGCAAGGCACGGATCTGTCATTATGTTGGAAGTTTCCCCAGCTATGTTCCATACTTACAGAAAATAGATGTGACAAGATATGAAAACTGAGCTGGCCAGGTTTCAGATCACCCGCAATATGTAGTGTGAAGCCAAATGTAATTTGAGCATAGGAAGCAAACACTCAACTTGTGTAGGCCTGCAGGACATACGTATATAATTGCATCACAGCTGTCCATGGGATTGCACATGCTGCCTGTGCCGTGTGAGAGGCGCTATTACTTATTATTTGTCTTCCGGTAGCACCAGAGATAAGAGCCCCGCTGTGTTGCCTCCCATGCTCTGCAAGAAGAATTGATCGTCTAAATGGGGAGGCTCCGGAGGGCAGAAGGGAAGCCCTGTCATCTCCATGTGGCAGGTGGGGAATTGAGAGCGGAGAGATTCAGTAGCTCGGTGACAGTCAGGCAAGGAGTCTCCGGCAGAGCTGGGGTTTGAACCCCGATCTCTGGAGTCACAATGTCGCTTGCCACAAAAGAGAGCTAGCTGCTTTCCTTGACAGACATGCTTGACTACCTGTGCAGGTTAAGTGCATCTCAAAGGAAGCTGACTCATGCACAGCAGGCCCAGACGGTGCCGAGAGACACCGGAGAACCTCTCTAATTTGCATACCATCAGTCTAACGCACTCTGTAATTTGAACCCCAAAATGTCAGACTTTCTCGACTACATAATAGAGATTTAATAGCAAAAGGCTGTAGGGGAGGCCTCGTGTTACCAAGACTTTAACAAATTATACTACAGAACATTAACTGGTATGCCATGAAGTATTATCATAATTAATTATAACTAAACTGCAGTTGTCAAATAAATGAACAAAGTACATTTCATGATGCATTATCCTTGCTTTTTTTATTGTTTGTCCTCTTGCTTGCTAAGCTAAAAATAAGCAGTCATTTGCAATTGGTCTCCTAGTCATTAGAGTGAAGGTTCACTGTATCCATGGAGCTATGGGGGTGGAGATGTGTGTGTGCAGGGAAGGTGCCAATCCAAGGGAAAGGATGGTTTCAAATGCTCAAATTCAAATGACTCGCAGGTCACGGGGCTGATTCCTCTCTTCCTGGCCCCTTTGTAGCGGCTGTGAGCGCACGGTGGCACTTACCACAATGGCAACACCTTGCGCCTGCTTCCTGCAGACATCGCTCTTTAAGGGGCAAGGCAGTGCTCCAGGGTACCCAGCCAGCGGAGGAGGAACAAGCTTTTTGAATGACATGCAGCCCAAGCGTCTTAGCCCTGAAGAGCCGAATCTTGAACCGGCAAGTGCTGGGGAAGTCGGTGCAATTTGGTTGACTTACGCTATTAGAGAATCTCTCCTTCCATTTCAAATAGCCTCGGAGAAAAGCCTGCCCTACTTTCAATGCTCAGGGGAGTTAATCTGGGGGGGGGGAATCATCAGGTTGTCGGTTTTTCTTTTTAACCAGATGTGATTATTAAACTCAGAGGCTCAAAAATAGATTGGCTTGTTTGCAAAGCAAAATCAAGCAAGCAGCTACGTGTACAAGACTTACCTGGTAGGAACAGATTGAGGTCTGGATGTTCAGGGCTCTGCAGATTTATGTTCCTAAATGCAGGTCTGTTTGCACACGCCTGTACAATCAGGCAACGAGTGTTCGTGCACAGACTGAAGCGTGCACCCAAATGCACGTACCCTAATCTCTAGGCTAGGGACCGTTCGTATGCAATAGCAGGCATCTCTTTTTGAAAACCTAGCCCGATTATGGAGCAAAAAGAGTCAGCCTGCCAAATCATCAGCAGGCGTAAATCAGCACAGCTCCGCCGAAGTCAGTAGGGCTCCATTGATTTATACCAGCTGAAAATCTGAACCTGCATTGAAGGGCTTGAAAGGCTGGCTCAGGGAGCCGGCCCTGAATAGCACTATCGCTGTGGTCATAATAATGCGGTATGCCAGGTAGGAGAATTGGCATATTTAGCGCCGCTCGCATTTCCAGGGCAACAACTACCCGCAGCCAAAGGGCGCGTGGCGCTGCCCTGGGAAACTGGCAGCCGTGCTCCGAGGCACGCGGAGGCAGAGCTGGAAGCTGTGGGGCGGACGGGCAATGCCTTGTCCCTTCGCTGGCGGGAGCAAGGAGACTTGGCTTCTCTTCAGGCAGTCATGTCACTAGGTGGGCAAGGCAGATGCTCCCGTTTCTTCTTTTGTTTTCTTTCCAAGCCTCTTTGCCACCCCTGGGAGCCCTTAGGGGTCCGTTTACTAGAGATAATTAATTAAATTAACAGCCCTTTGGTAGATGCGCTAAGGATTCATGTAACAAGTGTGCTTTGCGCTGGGAAGCTGGGTTTCAACAGCCCTCGTCTAAGCTTTGCTCTACTTGAAACCCCACTTGCTCAGGCGTCAGCTGGAGCAAATCAGAAGGCAGCAGGTTTACACCTTTTTACACCATCCTTCTGGCCCGCATTCGTTTTTTCTCTCCTTGTCACGTCGCTCTCTGCCAGGGATGAGGTTACACCTGCTTTCCCACGTCCTGCAGACCAGAGTCTTGTAACCGATTCCTACCTGGATGACTGCACGTCTGTTGAGCGTAGCGATCGGCGTCAAGGAGCGGAGGGCTTTGCAAAGTCAACCCGCTACCCCTCTGCGAGCCTGACTGTTCAGGCTTTTCCGCTGATTCCCCCCAAGTGCTCCCGTGGGTTAATGAGAGGAATCGCTCGTTTGGCACCGCGCTTAGAGAGACGGCAGCCAGTGCCCTCCGCCCCGTCAGACAGGAAGCCAGCAAATTCTCACCTGTTCAGCATGGCCTCATTTCAGCAATCAGGGCCATGTCCAGCTATAATGGTCCGTGGCCTTCCACGCCACGCAGGGTCACGGATCATGGCTCCGGAGCAAGACAACCTACTCAGCAAAAAGGTCAATCAGCCCATAGAAGCCATTTCCTTTTCGGTTAAGCTGAAGGTAAAAAGAGAGCGTGGTGGGTGCCCTGCATTCAAATGAACCCGGTGCTCGGAGCCATTTCAGCGATTGCCGCTGTGCCTCAGCAAATTGGCTTTTTATGCTCAGACTTGCTGTGAGAAGCAGAGCTGGGTACGCAGGGTGGGATGAAATGGGGACCTTGCCAAAGCTGGAAACCATGCTGGGGAAAAGCAGAAGGGGAGCCTGGAGCAGGAGCGTGGGCTGGTGATGGTGGAGGTGCTGCGCTGGGCGCCACAAGCTCGGGGTTCAGTTCTCCGCTGTGTCGCCGCTTTCCTTGAGGAGGCACTTCTGCTCCGATCTGCAACTTGGGGATAATGCTGCAAGCCTCCCAGACATTCGCCACCGGGTTTTACTGGGAGTTGGGTGCCTAAATTCCTTTGCGGGGCTGGGCCTTTCCCTCTGTGGGCATGTCATTTCAGCACACAGCGGTACCATGCCAAGCTAGCGTGTGTACCCTTGTCCTGCACCGTGCAAGCGCCGGTGTGCGAGTGAGTGTGTTTGCAGCTCGCTCCTTGTATCGCTGGTTTAGTTCCCTTCTGAGCAGGGGTAAAGGGAGCAGCTTTTCCCCCCCTCGTGGGAGCTGTTGTGGGGTGCATAGGTGCTGGGGTTGAGGAGAGAAACGGCGTGAAGATTCGCTGCCAGGGCAAGCGGCGCGCAGGATGGCGAGCGCCTGCAGAAGGCAGCTGGAGCTCCATCCCCTCCAGCCTCTCGGCTGTTATCGAGGAGCAGAGCTCCACACCGACGGGTGCATCTAGAAAGCCTCATTCATTTTAATGAGGAAGATTGAGACTCTCAAACACTATCAGCTTCTCTGAACCTTACCTGAACTCTCCAAGCCTCTGGTGTCTGAGAGCAACTGAGCTGGAAATATCAGGAGGACGTCCTCTCTCGTCATGTTCCAGCTCCTCTCTCTCTTGTCCCGGCAGTGCTGAGGCCTCTGAAAACACCAAAAGGGAAGGAAAAAGGAAAAAAAGAGATCAGAACACATTCAAGGCAAGTCAGCGTGCTCATTTCTCAGTCCCAAATGGTTCGCTGGCCAGAGGAACGTGGCCACAGAGCCGTTCAACAAGTCCAGCATCCTGCTGCAGGCAGTGCCCAGCGCCTGAGGCATCAGAAGCAGGGAAATAAACTATTCAGCCAATTGCCCGAGCACTGAGCGTGGCAGCTGGGTTGGGGGCAATCAGCTTGTGGTCATTTTGTGTCCTGGTTCATAGATATTAGGGCTGGAAGGGACCTTGAGATCGTCGGGTCCAGGGGCAGGAAGTCAGCTGGGGGTAGATCGCCCCAGCAAGGTAAGCATCCAGGCGTTTCTTAAAGGTCCCCAGAGTAGATGCTTGCACCACTTCTGGGGGGAGTCTCTTCCAGACGCTGGAGACTCAGATGGTCAAGACATTTTTCCTTATGTCCAGCCTAAAAAGGTCTCGCAGCGGTTTGTGCCGTTAGACCGTGTCTTCCCTCGGGGTGCCCTAGTGAACAGATGTTCTTGGTGTCAGGGCAGGGCAAGGGCAGCCAATGCGGTGAAGGAGGAGAGTGCCCTGGTCCCTATCTTAGCATGGATACCTGCCTGGGGGAGTATTGATTAGAAAAGCTGTCCAGCATGGGCTTCCAGCAGCTAGTTCTCTACCAGCTTCAGATATTCCCCTTCTATTTGCTTTACTCCTCATTAATTTCCCCAAGAGACCCCAGAGTCTTGTATCATGGGGCCATTTAAGTCAAGGAGGCAACGGTGAGTTTTTACTGCAGCCTTCAATGTCAAATCCCCTCCATCCAAAATTAGCCATTAAGGTACATCCTGTTGGGATGGGATGGACTGGTCCCTTGGCATCAGAATCCAGCTGTCCGCCCCTGATTCCACCTCCACCCGTGCCAACACAGTCCAGTAATGCTCTGACTTGCATTCAAAGTGGCATAACCCCCCAGAGAGCACACGAGCATCTTAGAATTGCCACTGGCTCTTTGCTCGCCTCTCAGCTATGTCAAGTACATCTCAGCCACTCCTGGATGTAGCCTTTAATGACTATGTTTTCCCCCATCATCTGATGGATTCTCCGCAATTAGGAGATCAAATGAGGACTCCTCCTAGACAATGGCTTCTCCCACTTGACACCTGCGGAGATCCAGCTGTTAAAACTCATTGATAAAATACTTCTGATGTGGGATTGGAGTGGGTTTGGACAGAAGGATGCTCTCGTCGCTGAGTCGTATTCTTTTTGCCTCTCGCTTCCCTTCCATGCTGCTGCAACAGGCTTGGTGCGAAGGGGAGAGACTGCAGTGTTGCTTTTGCCAGCCGCGGGACTCATTTATTTTAATAAGAGAGTCAAATTTCCATCATTATATTTTCATCTACACACCATCAATATTTCAGGGCTATCGCATCAACCCCGGACTGGGGAAGAAGGCTCCCTCAGTAACCGAGGCTCTTTTCATAGTTAAAAGTTCACTGCAGAAAATTTGATGCTTAATAAATTGGAGGCTTCTCTGCTTTAAATCATTTTTACAGCAATTGCTGAAGAAAATATCATTATTACAAACTAGTCATTTGTTACTGAGAAATCTCATTAAAATGATTCCATGCTGGAAGGGTACGAGCTGGGGGGGGAGGAAAGAGAGATTTGATGGGGGTGGGGGATAGCAGAGAGCGAGCAGCAAAGCTCTTCCTTTCACAGTGATTGAGCTGATGATATTCTGCATTCATCCTTTCTAGCAGGGGAGACGGGAGCTGCAGAGATCTGGCTTTCCCTTTTTTTTGTCTCCTTCATCGGGCAGCTGGCATGGCCTGTTTGTGGCCTGGGGACCGCGAGAGAGGCAGGCGGCATCCTAGAGAGCTGCAGAACCAGAGAGAAATGAGGGGAACGGAGCCAGGATGTGTTTGCAGGGTGGGAGCAGAAGCCAGGTCAGCTACAGGCTAAGATGGGGCCTAACTCCCACCTCACCAGACTTTACGCTGCCCGCCAGGTTCAAGTCTGCACGGGAGTCAAAGGTATAGGAGTGCAGCTGGATCCGAAACTACCTGTTGTGTAGTGGCAGCAGCACGTGGCTCGGTTCATAGATTCATAGATGCTAGGATCCAAAGGGACCTCAGTAGATCATCGAGTCCGACCCCCTGCACAGGCAGGAAAGAGTGCTGGGTCTAGATGACCCCAGCCAGATGCATATCTAACCTCCTTTTGAAGACCCCCAGGGTAGGGGAGAGCACCACCTCCCTTGGGAGCCTGTTCCAGACCTTGGCCACTTGAACTGGGAAGAAGTTCTTCCTAATGTCCAGTCTAAATCTGCTCTCTGCTAGCTTGTGGCCATTATTTCTTGTAATCCCCGGGGGCGCCTTGGTGAATAAAACCTC
>JAGPOW010001661.1:2378420-2403287 GCA_030014935.1 Caiman crocodilus
GCTGGTTTCCCCTCAGCATAATTTGTCCTGCCGGGCTCTTGCAAATGTGAGCCTTGATAATTTTTTCAAAGACTTTGCCAAGGATGGAGGTGAGACTGATTAGCCCGCACTAAGCTCCCTGCCACCATGGCCACACTGCTAGCAGCAACCAAGAGAGCTAGTTTAAGGGTAGCTCAGTGCACCTCTGTAAGGCAGCGCAGCCACAATGGTGCAGACCAGATCCTGAATTACTCTCTCCCTATGCATTGCAATGTCCACTACAATGGGGAGCTGATGTGGGTTGGAGCCTGGTGGCTTCGCTGGCGTTTGCTCGCTGGTCAAGTCCTGCTTCATTTTAAGAGCTTTGTCTAGGCCTGAAAGGAACTGAAATCTTAGAAAGAAATCGGGGGCCACGATCTTTTTTCTTTTCCCCAAATGCTTTCAGAGAAGAAGAATATTGTTTGTTTTGACATTAAAATGGAACAATTGTTTTTGTAAAATGATTTTTCCCTCAATTTAGACCTTTTTAGTGATTTCTTAATGCTGATTTTTTTTAAAGGGGGGAAAAAAACAACTCTGGAATATGACAAATTGATGGACCATAATGATCTAATCATGTGTGGTGTGTTTTCTGAGAGAGAGCAAAAGAAAGAAAGGGAGCAAGAGTCTCTCTGAGGTTTTTAAGAAAATGACTCCCAGTCATGTAGATTGCCTTACTTTATCATCATTAATAACCACGCTTAGCACTTACACCGTGCATTTCCCCCCTGTAGATCTCAACGTGTTGGAGAGAAAAGCGGTACAAATAATGGATTTTGCAGTGTAGTGACCAAAGGAAAATATCAAGTAAGAAAGAAAAAGAAAAGGATCACATCAATCCAAATAAACTTTTCTTTTTTCTTTTTCAAAATGAAAAAACCCCCCTCAAATTTAACTTTTAAGTTGACTTCCAGTCTTTCATTCAACAGAAAACAGGAGTAATGTTGGGGCTACATAACTGTCTATCTAACCTCAAGTTTTTAAAGAGAAAAATGGCAAAGGGATAGTAAAAATGCTTTTGAAATGAGAAGTCAGCCCTTTGTTTCAGAAGACGTTGCCCCCTCGGTTTTTTTTCTGTTTTGAACTCTTCATGCAATTTGACCTGATTTTGCAAATAGTACCAGCTCTACTGAAACTGGGTTTTATTTTTTCCTCAAACAAGTTAAAAAAAAATAAAAAAATTCACCCATTATGTTGATGGACATTATTGCCGCCTTTCGTATACAGGTGTATTTGTGCATAAATATAATAGATAAACAGACAGATACTAGGGTACAGTGTGTGTGGCAGGAGGGTGGGGGGCACAGGAAGATGTAGTGACTTATGCAGGGTCCAAAGTAAGACCACGGGGCTAGAAATATAGGATTAGGATCTCCAAAGGGAGATCCATCAGGCAAAGATTGCATCCCTCAGACAGCGTATTTTGGGATTCAAAGTAATAGGGCAGAGGGCTGGAGAGACATGTTACCTATAGCTGCCACAAAACCGATGTAGAAAGTCAGGAACCCAGTCCCTGAAATGTGTCCTAAAGTCAGTGACGGATCATGCTGAGCTATGAGAGGTCGATCAAAGTTTCTTGGCAGCGTGGCTTGTATTCTGGGTTTTATACAGCCACAGGCGAGGCTATGCTATTCACACCCCGGACTTTTGGACGCATGTCAAATATTTAATAGTAGCCACCTCTGAAGCTGGCGAAAATGTGTCTTTCTCAAACTTCAAGTCCATCAAGGACTCTTCTATAAGTAAGGTCTTCACACGACCTGTGTCATTTAGTGAGGAAGATGTCTCTCAGCTCACTATGAAATATCAGGACCGTAGGGACACCAGTTTGTCTTCTGCATTTCTTGAGTACATAACAGGAGGTAACTCTTATTCTGAACATGTTACAGTCCTGGGCAGCATTATGTCTGTTGGAAGTACGCAGGTATTCACGGCCCCTTTCTTAGGGGGGCTTTATTCTGGGACACCCCATCCATGGGAACGACAGAGCAAGCTACTTACTGGAGAGATTGGCCCAGGAAGGAGCTAACCCTCCCTCTTCCTGACCTCCTCGGCCACGACCGCTGGCCACTTTCTGTCGTGGCAGCTTCCTGAAGGTGGCATGCCACTTCTCAGGGCCAAGAGCGAAGCTCCCTCCCAGGGGACGGGAATGGGACCCCTCAGGGAGGAGAAGGACCCAGGAGGAATGGGGAGAAGGGACCCTTTGTTACTCTCTGGTAGCCGCTTGTGTATTTTTCTTCCCTCCTGATGACTTCTGATGACCTTTAATTCTTGCTGGTTGGTCTTTCTGTGTTTGTCGCATGCTCACGTAGCTCATCACATGCACACATACTAATTTGGTCTTTCCAGGCCTTCTCCTAATTTGGTCTGTTCCCCCAAAACCTGCACGCCGCCCCCCTTGCTCTGGGGCCTCGTTAGCTGGTGCCACCTCGTCTCATGTCGTGGAACAGTATAGCACATGCCCCCTCCTTCCCAGGCTGTGTTTGTATCCGTTGGCCTTGTGTTAGACGGCCTGTCTGCTTCGAAGGCCGTGTAAAAACTGAGTGTGTGAGACCCAGGCTGTCTAAAAATCAGTTAAGCCCTGCTGCCCATCCTAAACCATTTTAATACACGCACATATATAATAGATAAACACACACACATATATAGGCCAATTTCCAAAAGCAAACCACTAAGTATCATTTTCTTTAAGCCAACACCTTTGACAACAGACAGCCCAAGTTTTCGTCCTAAGGTTTTCCACAAAACGTCAATTAAGATGAAATGAGAAGAAGCAAAGTAAGGTCCTTCTGGAGGGGAGAGCACAGGGTGTGCAAGCCGAGCCCAGCAACAGTCTGCGGGGAACTGGAAACAAAATGGCTGCTTGGAGGGCAGAGTCCTGGCAGGTTCGAAGTGCCGAAAAGAAAGGAAATCGGGACGGAGTACAGGGGGGGGGGGTGCACGGCTAACGCCGGTACGGCATGGGTGCAGCAGTCCTGTAAGGAGCAATGTGTGTCTGTAAGCGGTCATGTTTGTGTGCCTCAGATGTTCACGCTGCTCTATCTGTTGTCTGATGTTCGAGCTTCATCTCGGCTGTGACAATCCTATCTGATCATTAATAATACAATAATGAAATAGCGACTGGAGAGACACTTGGATAATCATCTGAGCAAAGGCTCATTAGCGCTGCAGAACAATCACCGCCGTGTAATAACAGATCCCAGGAAATTTCAATTAAAGCTGGAACTTTGTTGCAATTTCATTTTATTTCCAGCCAGCCGGCGGATGGTATAATTGCAATCAGCCAAGCTGAAGCAAACCTCCTCCAATTGGGAGGGTTCCCTTGGGACATGGGGGGAGCAGAGCCTCTCTGTTCCTCCAGCCCTGCCTCTCTGGCAGGTTGCTTCAGCGATGCCCTTGGGGGCACCAGGAGGCATCTGTCTCCGTGTGCCTTGTGCATGATCAAAACCTGTTCAGGCTCTTGATGCCGATGGAGAGCACGATCTGCCCAAATCAATGGATCCACTCTGGAACGGGCTGCGTAGGGGACGAAGAGGTCTTCAGCCCATACGGCCCCCAGGATATCTGGTAAGGGTCACTGCCTCGAGCTCCTTCGTCTTTGCGCCGCGGGTCGGAGCGCATGATGGAGGCCAGAAGGAACCAGGCAGGCGGAAGGATCAATTTCCTCAGTTCTCTGAAAGGAAATCAGTGTGCAAAGAGGCGTGCGGGACACATCGACTGTTCAAACCGGGGCCAGAGACCACCCTTCGCAGTTCAATTGATCTCTGTAGAAACGGTGCAGCAAGCTGGCAGAGGGAGGGGGAGGGAAAAAAAGGATCTCATCGCCCATAAATATCAAGTTTTATTTGCGGAACTGATCATTTTATGCAAATGAAATGTGCTCCCTGAGAAGAGGCCTATTTAGCAGTCACCTGTGGAGACAGCTACCAAGAACATTTGGAAGGGAGAGAGGCTTTTGTTTTTCTAGTTTATCTTTTCACTCCCTCTCTCTCTCTTTCCCACTTATTCTTCTGCAGGTAAGAAGATGTCACTTGAAAAGTAGAGCAGGTTAATGTGCATCCAGTAGAGAGCAATGTTTAGCTTAGCTCCCACACAATGTTCGGCACCAGGAGATCTCAAAATGCTGCCGCTCTTAGCGTCCTTATCTTTAATTAACGGAGGGAGGGAACTGGAAGGCAAGAGAGATGGCAGTGCATGCCTAAAGTGAGCTGGTAGTCTGGTGGTTGGGACGGGCATAAAAAACCCAGGTCTCCCAAATCACGGTCCGGCTGTGCCGTGTCATGCCTAAAATGATTCGAGCTCAATGAGACGCTGGCTCTGCAAGGAAGTGCATCTACAACCCACAGTCAAGGTTGGAAATGCATCACTGGAAGGATGTAGGATCATTAAAGAAGGGTGTTTCCTAGAAGAAAGCAACAGCGAGTGGTAAGATTATGGTGCAGAAGGGTCTGAACCAAGTGGAGGGGACCCAGATGGATGGAGGCCATAGAAAGATGGATGGATATACTGGGCAGATACGCGTTCAAGTGACACCCTGAAGAGGGGAGTGAATAGCTCAGTGCCTCCAGCCTCTGTGCCTCCTGTGTGCTCGCACCAGACTTGGCTACACTGAATCAGTGCCCTGAACACTTGCTTCTGCAGGTTAGGCCCCTGACCTCCTGGCTTTGCCCCCATCCCATTCTCCACCATCTCTCTGGGCACCGCTTCCCATGCTGGGCCACTGCCCTGCGCGCTCCGGCCATCCACTGACGGGTGCCCATCTCCAACAGCTCCCCCAGGTTTCTCCTCTCGTAGTCTGGCAGCGTCCGTGGCACTTGTCATGCCAATAAAGTATTCTCCTCATTTAAATGTATCTGAGCGTTTGTGCAGGTTTATCCATGTGTGAGAGCATCTGCACGTGGGAGGATGGTGTTGATTTATAAAGGGGAATGTGTGTGCGTGTTTACCAATACCAGCGAGGTGCTCTGGGCGTGCGTCTGCACTTCCGTGCTCACGTTAGCCTCTGTCTGGTATTGATCTGTCAATAGATTGGTACAGCGCCTATTTCCAGAGGGAGCTCAGTTCTGATTTGCAAAGGTTGGCGGGCACCTGCAGGTCCTGTTGCTGCCTGTGGGTTAGGGGCTACTGGACACATCTGAAAAGCAAGCCACAAGCATCTGAGCTGAAGTCCAGGGAAGCAATGGGGAGAGTAGCTGAGGCTTTTTTAAGTCAGCCTCTACATGCAGAATTTGAGTGTTGTGTAGTGGGCGCGCATGGTGTACCTGTCACCTCTCCTAGGTCCTAGTGCATTGCAAATTCAAGGTTCAAGGGGCCTCTTTTAGCCAGCAAGCAGCTAAAAACCCCCATGCCTGTAGCATCCCTGTGTCTGGGCTCTGCACATGGAGAGGCTAGTGTGCAGTGTACTAGAGTGTGAGTTTACAGCTCACTGACAGATCAGCGCTAGTTCCCTACACCAGTAGCTCAGCGCAGGCTAAGAACGTGTTTGCAAGGCTTTGAAAGTGGATGGAGGTGCCTTACAATAAGAGCATCCACTCTGGGAGATACTGTGCAAGCCACTCCATACTGATTCACACCCCTGCTTATTGCACACTAACTTCTGCAAGTAATGACACACTCAGTAGCGTCTTCGTGCTACTGTGACCTCTGCTGGCTTTTCCACCCATGTGTCCTGCCTAAGGCAGCAGGCTCTCCCTGCCCGATGCTCTCTGGGGAGATCTCCAGCCCCAGCATCACAGGCTCGTATCTCCCTTTCTAGTATTTACCTTGCGTCCCGCCGTATCTCTGACTGACTGCACGTTCCCCACCGTGTCCTTGGATTCTGGAATCAGCACTACTGCTAATGAAGAACCCCGCTCTTCTGGATGTTGAGCTTTTCTTTCAGACATTTTGTTCCACGTTGGAGGGAAGGGATGAGGATGAAAGAGCCAAACTCGCTCCCAGCTGCTCATCGGAGAACCAAAGAAGGTCTTGCATGTCTTCTTCCTTCTGATAATCCTTGGGCGTAAGGAGGAAGGGTAGAACTTCAGTAAGCCCAGTTGAAACCCTGGATTTAAGCCACAAACTTTGTGCCAGGGCTGCAGAACTGCCCTCTAGCATGGAGCTATCCAAGCTGGGACAAGGTCAGGATGCTAGAGCTGAGAATCCAACTCTTGCAAAAGAGAAATGTGGGCTCTTTAATAGCAATAGAGCCTCTTCTAACAGGGGTTATCATCTGCTTGGGCACCGTTTGGAGGGCAGAGCTCCTACCGCAACTCTGCACTCCCTGTCACTTGTCTTTGCCGGGGAGCTCGGGCAGCCTGCCATCATTAGACAGCACAGCTGCAGGCAGGAGATGTGCTTTCCAGGGAAAACAGTCAGGGGTTTTTCACTTAAGCAGAGACGAGGCAAAACAGGGCCATGTACAGAACTGGCGAGAGCCTGAACACCTCTGCCGTGCTTTCCCTTCCAAATTGGTGTATCCAAATGATGGCTCTGCTCTTGACCAAGCCACTGTGCTATATCCAGTGAGGAGAGTCTCACTTATGCTAGGTCAAATCCAGGGCCAGCATTTCTAGGTTGCTTTCCTCATAGACAGAACAAGTCTAATAACTTACTTGAATATCTACCCCAGCCGTATATCCCACAGCTGGCTTGACTTCCTCTCCCCAGCTCCGGAGCTTGCTAATGAAACTCTCACTTTGCTGTCCCATTGCAGCAGAATCGGTGGTGTTGGGGGGAGCACAAGGAAAGCAGGGGTCTGCCCTCGTTTTGCCACTGAAGGAAAGGGATGAGGAGGAGAAGCTCTTTGCATTAGCACGTGATGCCTGTTCCTAAAGCCGACGGGAACGTTGCAACCAGCCAAGGCGCTGGCAGTGGAGGGGCGTCCAGTGGATTTCGGAGCACCATGCTCCGCGGTCCTAGCTTGACATTTGCAGTATCCTAGGTCACCTGGAGCAAAAAGAGCAAGAACCAGAGTGGATTTTGGAAACTCCCTCATCCCGGTTGTCATACAACATAACGGTAGCTCAGCCTCAGCCCTTACCGTCAGTGCTTCGGCTTCATGGCGCACAGGGGGAGGGTAATCAAGGTGGAATGAAGGAGAAGGAGGTTTCTGTAGCACAAACACAGGCATCAGGCTTGTTAACTCGGAGATCATCCTGTCCTAATTACTGCAGTTAACGATTTGATGAGGATCAGATGACAGAACGCTCCTCCAGGGAGCCGTGGGGAGCGGATGCACCCCAGCCCTGCGGGCTGCTATGAAGTGATCTGGCCTAAGCGTGGTTTGTCCCAGCTCCGGAGGGGAAGGGGCACAGCCCGGGGTGTAAATGGAGGTTAGGAGACTCGGCAAAGACATCCATCTCGCCCACTCTCACACAGGATGCGTGTTGAAATCTCCTCCCCGACGTGATGGCAGGTACGGAGACGGCCACATCCTTGCTTACTGAGCCGAGAGCTGGTCCCAGTTAAACCATCCACTGGTGCACAATTTAGGGAGTCGCAGTTTTAGAGTGTAAAACTGTGTCTGTGTGTGTGTTTTGTTCTGGCTAAGATGCACGTGTGATGAATCTCGACTTCTGATGTAATTCAGTTCAACGGGAACCAGGAAGGGAGAGAAGGAGGGAGGGGGGCGGGGGGAAACCCACACTCGACACAGAGCCCTAAATTCCACATAAAAATAGATAAAAGCAAATGGCTTAAAGGCTTTTATTGAGCTCTGTTTGGGAATGAAATAAAATAAATAAATAAAGAGGAATTTAGCTTGCGCGTGCAGCTTCTCCTGCTGATGCGCCCTCCTCATCAGAGGGTCAGGAGACTCCAATCCAGGCCAGATCAGAGCTCAATGCGAAAGGCCGGTGATTGTGGGAAATAGCATTAATAGGAGAGCTGTAGAGCAGGAGCTGCAATTCCCGGTGCCCACGGTTCTCTAATCACGCTCCCCTCTGTTCGCCAGAAATCAAACAGAAAGCAGCGTTTGAAATAATGCATCCATTAAGGTGCCTTCAGCACCAGTCAGATTTCGCTTTAAGAGGATTGTGCTTTATTACACAGTGGTAAGGCTTTAGATTCGTAGGATTCCTTTGGATAAAAAGGGGGAGAGAGAGAGAGACAGAGAGCGCACAAACATGTCTTTGCCCATCCTTCTTCGCGCTCTGGAAGCGGGCAGGCTTGCAATTAAAAACCTGCCCTGTGCCAGCCTGCAGCCACACCGACACGCACAAACAAGTCGGTCCCACTCTGTCTGCAGTGAGGTATCTCTTCCTGATCAGAAATACTCGGAGAGAGGGCAGAGGGAGGCATTTTCCAGCCTCAGGGGTATGTAACGCTGCAATGCTTTGGGCCTAGGTTCAGCTTCCCAGGGAGGGGCAGAACAAGGAGCATCGGTCTCAAGTTGCAGCAAGGGAATTTGAGGTTGGATATTAAGAAAAACTTCCTGGTGAAGCACTGGAACGGGTTACCTAGAGCGGTGGTGGAGTCTCCATCCTTAGAGGCTTTTAAGGCCCGGGTAGACAAAGCCTTGGCTGGGGTGATGTAGTTGGGGCTGGTCCTGCTTGGAGCAGGGGTTGGACCTCCTGAGGTCCCTTCCCACCCTCATTTTCTATGATTCAGTGATCCTGGAAGTGATATGCTGTGCAGATTTTGCAGGGGGCATCCTGACGTTAGACAGGCGCGTTCGCAGCACGCCGTTGTACAGACCCCCTTCCCGTCTCTGCCTGGGAGGATGCACGGCGGCGTGCGGGCTGACGGGGTTTCTGCACCGAGCTGGGAGACCCTCTGATAAGAAGCCGTCCAGGAGTGCTGCGCGTGTGACTCTCATTGCAGGGATAATCAGGCAAATCAAAACCCTGAGCCTCCACCATAAAGAAGAAAAGCTCTGAAGACGAAAAGCCTATAAAAGTGCCCAGTGGTTTTTTTTAGTATAAATCAATAAAGGCACTTTCTGTCTTAAGATCCCTGCTTTCCCTTTGCCCCCATGAGCCCTTGCTTCAGAGCAGCAGCTCAACCATTTTGGCTCGGGTCAAAATCCACCTCCGTGTTGTTATTATTCCTAATCTGAATCTGTCAACAGGCAGGTTGGAGCATCCCACTCATGCAAGGCTCCCGTTTAACGAGATGCCTTCGCTCACCGTCACCATTTTTCATTTAATCTTTCAAAGTCATAATTATCTAATATTAATGTTCCCATCATTACAGTGTTCACAGGAAGACGACTAGTTTTTTTTTGTCCACAGAGACAAGGCGCCTGGAAATTAATATAATATTTGTTCAGGATTGATTTCATCCTCGCAGTTGCCCACAGCCAGTGGGACCCATCTGTTTAAAAATACCAGATACTAATTACCCAAAAAGCCCTTACATAGCTGAGGGATTGAGTGAAGTTCTCCTTGAGATTTCATCCAAGCCTACTCACTGTCTTAATCTCTGTTTTGTATGTGTTTAAAAGAAGTAAGAATTAAAAGAAAAGTCAACTTGATGGGAGAAATGATGGGAAAGCAGACGAGAGAGGCCTTTTCCTGAGTACATCATTGCCACGCAGCCATCGTTACTGTAGGTTATGGGGATGCCCACCCTAGAGTTGGCGTAGTGGGGTCTCTTATGAGAAGACAGGGGCTGGTTTTAAAGCCCACATAACCTTGGAGTTATTAGGAACAAAAGCTACCGGTTCTGGATTGGACCCAGTGAGACTTGTAAGGGGAGGTGACTTCCAGCTTTAGCATCCATGTAACACGGAGAAGCAGGGAAAGACGCTTCCCCGTTTTAGACCTACACAAGTGATGCTGTGTGCCCTTCCGGATAGCCTTTAAACACTGGGCTTTCAGTCTCCTGTGCAGATCCATCACCTTAATCTTCTTCCTCCTCCACTGGAGCCTACTAGTGCTAAAGGGAAGTGAGGATCAGGTTGGGAACAGCCAGAAGTGGTGGAAGAGACGTCAGCGGCAGGTGTATCGAGGTCCTACCGTGGCGTGCAAATGTCGCACGAGTCTTGTGCTGGAGTCTCGGTGTAGGTGTGAATCTGATGAAACGCGGCTCTCCTGCTGTGGCAGAGTCACTTCTGCTCTAGTTTAGTTTAAGACCAGCTTGGTGTTTAATATGAATATAAAATCACACTAACAGGGATATGACGAATCCACTTTATTTTTCATTTGATTCATCAAAAGCCAAATCCTCGCTATAATATTTCATTCGAGACCAAATAAAACATGCAGGTGATAAACATGTCACCCGTTTTGTTTGACAGAGTGAATTATTTATTGGCAAATGTGACTCAAAAGCTGGGCCTGTCATTAGCATCACGATATGCATAGATCATTGTAATAAATCGTTCCTAATTTTCATTGGCAAAGCAAGGTTCAAAGGGAAGCGCTACATCTCTGTAAGAAGTTGGTAGCTATCCTATCAGTCCAATGGGCTGAAGTAGATCTTAAATGCTAAACAGACTTGTAGAAATCAAATGAGACCAGAGATTTGAGCTGGATGTTGTGAGCGGGTGTGAATTTTGACCAGCATATGTACCCAGGAGATTGTACATATTTCCTCCTTATTCACGTCTCTTTTCCAAACCCGCTTCTATAGAGATTTCTAGCTAAAATGGGCTAGGAATTTGTCTTCTCCTTTAGTGAAAAATTCTGATTGAACCCCAACCCTATTTCATTAACAATTTTCCTTAAAATGTTGTTGCAAAAATAGAAAACTCTAATTATTTTTTCATTGCTGAACACTAGGTTCCTTATTGCTGAAAACCAACTTCTTGTTTTCAATGCAGGGAAATGGATATTTTTCACAGAAATGTACAGGCTGATGGAGAAGCCATTTTTACTTCAAGAAAATATCTCCAAAGGCAAATTTAGCCTTCTCCACTTGCATTTGTCTTCTTATAGATCATTCCCTTTCTCACTTCTGGCCGTATACTTTGGCAATAACGTGACACACATGATTGTAAATCCGCTAGAGTCAACAGTCGCACGGATTGAGGCCAGGGAGAGTGAAACCAGAAGTAAGGCCTCTGTGTCTACCTTGTGGGGGTGTGAATTTGCTTAACATCGTAGGATCTGAGGGTAGAAAGACTGAGGTGCGCGCGTGTAGTGATGCTGACTGGTTCTCCCGTGGATTTCCATGGCATTTTTCATAGGCATAAAATTGCCTCCGTGCTGGAGAATAGGTGTTCAGGGAGGGACTAGAGTGTCTCTGAATGTGTGTTTGTGATGTGCCATGTCGATTTGCAGCCCATGATAAATAATGAGGATGCTGAATAAATAATAATGAAGAACAAGCATATTAAATGGACGATCAGTCTAGCTGCCGAAGACACAAGGGGCTCACGTGGCAGCTGGCTTTTACTTGGGGAAACCCAAGCCTATCCACCTCCTCCCAGGTCGTGCCCGCTCTGCCGGCAGTCTGCACGGAGGGAGCGGGTCGGGAGCCACTCCACTGCGTGATCCGATCGCCCTTTGGTGGGCCATCTGGGTTTAGGACGGCTGGGATCGAGTCCCAGCTCTGTCAGAGATCCCTCGGCAAATTTAATCTAGCCGTGCCTCGGTTCTCTGCCTGCAAAGAAAGCTGATAATATTTAACTTCTCTCCCTCTTCATCCTGTGCTCTCAGAGGGCAAGATGCATAAAGTAGGGATTTTCTTTTTGTGCTACGAGTGCACAGTGCCGTGCACCCAGGGGTCTTTTGCTCTGGCCTCTAGGTGCCATGATATGAGCAACCACGCTCATATTGCCAGCGGTAGGCCCAACTTCTAGCCATACAGCTTATGACCCATATTCAGCTCTTGGCACACCTGGCCATAACTTCAGTACGGGTCCTTGCACCAACCAGTATCGAGGCTGCACCTGTCCAGTTTCCATGCAGCCTGACTCCCATTTCCTGCCCAGGTTCCAGGCAGCATCGCTGCTCTGTGCTGCTCTTCCCTCCTGACAGCACTTGCACAACTCGCTTATTAATTATAAGAACTTCTGAACTTTGCAATCAGGCCCCCTCGCTAATCACATGACTCAGGTGAATAGACATCTTCTGCCTACTTCTCTGTAGCCCAGCAGGGTCAATAATTAAAGTTCTTTATTCTTTTCCCTGACGTGCCCTGATTGTGAAGGTAATTGGAGATTCCCACAGGCCATGTGGAAGTTGGAAGCAACTGCTGACTCCATTAATTTACTCCTACTTTGCGTGTTGCCCAGGCAGGTACGGGATGGAGCCTAATTAAGCTGTGCAAGGAGGTTCAGGGATAGGAAGGCAGGCATGGCTCTTTTCTCTTCAGAGGAAATTCATGAGCGATCAGATATGACGGAGGCCAGGAGGGAAGGGAAATCGCAAGCTCAGGACAGCAAGGAAGGCAGCTGAAATCTGTGAGACGAAGTTCGCTTACACTTGGAACCTCCTTCCTTCGTGACTAACTGGGTCACTTTCGAGCTTGCAAACGGCTTGTTTGTGGAGAACCAGAGACCAGACCCCAGCTCCCAAGGCATCAGCAGTGTGAAAGGAGCAACTTTAACACCAGGAGGTTACGACTGCAGGATTCGTCAGGGTCCAGCTGGGTTTCACAGTCTGCCTCCCAGCTGACTGAGATGAGGATGAAGATGTCAGTGCCTGGATCTTACTAATGTTCAGGCCTCGACCAACGTGCGGATGCTTTGCACTCAGCTGTGCAACGTGGGTTGCCTCCGCAGCTTTCGGAGCACTCTGCGAGCAGCTGTTAAGCCCAGTGAGTCCCCTGCAAAGTAGGTGAGGAAGGCACCCCCTTGCTACAGAACCCGGCAGGCCGAGAGGGGGTGATGTGTCCGAGGTCACGCAACAAACTGTGGCAAACGGGAAAGAGAGCCTATGAGTCCTGACTCTCCCTCCTCCTGTTCAAACCAGCTGGCGTTAGCGGCAGTCTCCCAGCTAAAACAAAAAGCTACTACCTTATTTACTTGAATAGAAGATGAAGGTTTTTTCTCTTAATTGGCACGGGGGAAAAAAGCCCAGTGTCTTATAATCGCATGCAACAAAATATCACTGAATACATTGTCTGTCATTAAACTGCTCCCAAAAGCAGCATGTGCTCAGCAATGGAAACCAACTGTGATGTCAATTAAATGCATCCAAAACTGAGCATGACTATAAAATGCATGACCCACAACGGGCAAAGATGCTGATGGGAACCTACTGCAAGGATAGGTCACAGTAGCCCACATGGATAAAATATAGGTTAGGACCCACTAAGCCAGGGGTGGGCAAAATGCAGCCCGCAGGCTGGATGCAGCCCACCAGATCATTCTGT
This sequence comes from Caiman crocodilus, assembly GCA_030014935.1. Lineage (NCBI taxonomy): Eukaryota > Metazoa > Chordata > Crocodylia > Alligatoridae > Caiman > Caiman crocodilus. The sequence goes on from JAGPOW010001661.1 coordinate 2,391,681, forward strand.
CCAGCCCGTGGGGCCCCTGAAAAATTTAGAAAATGAATATTGTTCCTGGGCTGTCTGTCAGGTGGCCCTCGATGGCTCACCAAAACTCAGTAAGTGGCCCTTCGCCCACAATAATTGCCCGCCCCAGCACTAAGCGCAGTCCCCCCCCTCACCACTACCTCTTTTTCAAGTCATGGTGAGCCACAACATTGCATCCCCAGATTCTCTTCCAGCCCCTTTCTTAGCCTGGCACATATGATTAGTGTGGCCTCTCCATGAGGTAAGGCTGGACCAATGTTGCCCCGTGCCTCATCTGCATGTACTTTTTTGGAGTATCAGGACTTGTGACATCTGGTTCTAGTCATGAGTGGGGGCTAATTAGCCCAGGGATCCTTTGTCCAGGGCATAGTATCTGAAGTATACATGCATGCTGAGCTGTGAGGCCACCATGGCTTGAAATGCTGTTGACTGGTGGGGCCCAGCACAATGAGCTATGTGATAAATCACAAGCCTTGGCTTTGGGCTAATATAGGTTGTGTTACAAGCAAGTAGATCTCAAAGTGCTGCTCAAAAGTATGTTTATGGAGCATCTGTGCTAAAACTGGCATCAGGTTTAAAAAAGGCAACATGCACCATTTCTGGATGAATGGGTACTACATGCAAATTTCTATAGCCATGTTTAATTTCAAGGTTACTGTTTTCCATTTTGCTCTTCACTTCCATGTGCTTGCAGAGAGCAGGGTCTGATAATAAGGAGAGGGGGAAGGGGCTGCCAAGGGAAAAAAGTTGGAGAGAAGCAGAGAGCAAAGGGCTACCTGATCCCCCAGATATATTTTCCCTGCTACAGCAGTGGGAGGGGGACAAAGTCAAGGCAAACCTCCATTAATTAGGTTTTATACTTGGAAAATTAGATGCTATACATGGAAAATGTGTAATTTTATTCTAATTATTGGGGGGGTGATCTTATAATCAGGGTCATTTTCTAGTCCGGTAAATATGGTATTTCTCTGAATCCTCTGCCCCGCTCTCCCCCCTCTGGTCTGCAGCACTTGTTAGTTTTCAGGACTCCCTAATGAAACACCCATGCCCTTTGCTTAATGTAGCCTGCCTGGCAAAAAATCAAGGTTGTTTGAACTATCTGCCATGGCTGTTAGCAGAGAGAGGAGGGAAAAACAGAGGAAGGGAGAGAGGGGAGAGGCAAGTCTCATCACACACCCATCAGCCACAAGCCCTGGTCTTTGAGAGATTCGGGAAGACAAAACCCAGAGGTTTATACAGCTGGAAGGGACTTCCTGGATTATCAGGTCCACGCACTGCATCATCTAATCCATCCCAGTGCTAATGAGGCCTTTTTGGCCCCAGTAATCCTGTAGGAATTTGTTATACAACCTGAGTGCTCTCATGCTTGGAAACCCTCCAGTGTTCAGACTGAATACGTCCACAGTGGTTTCTGTTTTCATTCCCCCCTTGTGCGTGATTAATACTGCAGAATCAATGGTTATACTCGATCTATAATCGTTACTACATTAGCAAAGCATTAATGCTCATTGTAAGGAGCGCCACTCCTATTGAGCTCATTAGGAGAGGCCGGGAGGTCTCAGAACAGCTCATGACTTATTCCAGTTCCTCTGCCGTATAGAACGGGGCGAGGTATCAAGCTGCGTAATACAGTTTCCAGCTCCTAGCCTTTGATGCTTGGGATTGCACCAGCAGGAAATTTGCTGATCATTTGGCCCCTCGCTCGTCTCACCTTCATTTGGTAGCATCCCCCCATGGCTGACGTTGAAGTACTGCCAGCCTGAGGCTGTATTGGGCATCCCGGGGGTTAGCAAGAGCGAGGGGCCGTATTAGGATTTCCATGGGATTACACTGGAACGAGGAAGGGCTTTCGACTGGATTACACTGAGATTCCTATGGGGGATTATGGCAGGATTCCTTTGCGGTCACACTGTTTCTAACTAGCCTGTCAGTGTCTACCCATTCATCTCGGTCCTTTACATCGCTAACGTGGCATCCGGACGTCAGAGATGACTGCAGGCAGTGGTAGTTCTGCTACTGAGGACCATGTGGCTTGGATTCGAAATAAAAAGTAATAAATTTGGAGGAAAGAGAATTTGCTCCAGTTCTAGGAGACGGGTGCGTGCATGGATCTGATGGAACAGCGCTCTTAGGTCAAGGATGCCGTTAGGCCGTGTTGTCCACGGTCCCTGGCAGCGGGGAGCCTGTGTGTGCCCATTAGAGCAGGGAGAGGTAGGGTTAGGGTGATGACTGGCACATGTTCAATGCCTTCTGATTAGATATTTTAGAAGTTATTCAGTACCACCAGGAGCACAAGGGAAAGTTTTGGCAGAGTGAGATATTCATGAGCGTCGAAGAGGAACCCTATTTAAATCCCAGTATGAGCTAAAAAATCCCAGTGTCCTCAGACAGACTCCCAGGGCATCTCTCTCTTAGGGCATAGTCCAACAGGAACCCTGTCCCAAATGAGAGTAAAAAGTCAAATTTGCAAACTTTTTTTTTGTGTTAAGTGACTGCCGGGAAACAAAACTTCCATTGCAGCTGAACTGAAATGGGATCTTTTTGGTCGGCCCCAAGACTCCCATCGATTTTGGCCCCTCCTTGCTGCCTAAAGCTAAAAATGCACTTTTCTGTGTTAACGGGAAGCAAACAGTCTCTTGTCGTTATGAGGCCATGTTATTTTTCGGGGATGGAGGGCTGCAAGTCAACAGCAACCTCTGACAGAATAAAAGCTGCACACAGGCAGCTGCCAGGGAAAAGCCACTGTGCAGTTGCTAAAGGCTCATCTGTGTATTTGTGCGCCCCCTCCCCTTAACAATATGGAGATTCTTGTCAGGAGCAATAAGAAACAGGTCCGATTTGCAACAAAATCCTGTTGACGATCCGATCGCAGTGCGTTTTGCCAGCAGAGACGCTCCTCCGTTGTCGTCCTCTTTCTCCGACGCCTTTCAAAAATAAATTGGGAATTGGGTGACTCACGTAGTTTATACCCTATTTAGCAAAGAGACAAGCAGGCTTTTTGCAGCCTGGCGTGGGTGGAATTCGCACCTTTGTCTTTGCCTCCGATTTCCTCTGCCTTCCTCAGGTGGTGCGATGCAACAGCCGGTGCCAAATTGCATGTCTTTCAGCAGCCTTTCTTCTGTGCCCCTTTGTTTTCGCCATCGAGGGGCTGGTGTCAATCATGCCGATCCTGACAATGTCTGCCTATCCCCCAGGGATGCCCTCTTTGAATAATACTAAGGCTTTGCCCTCCTCCTAAATCATATTTAGCTCAAATGCAGTGTTTTCCTACTGCCGTTCTCAAAGCGCTTTGTGTGTTGCTATCTCCGTTTAACAGAGAAACTGAGATGCGGAGATGAGGAACGAGTTGCTTAAGATCACATGGTAGATCAGAGGGGGCTGAGGCACAAATCCCAGGTCTCCTGATGTTCCTTGCATGCAACTTCGCGGCCTCTTCAGCTGAGGAGGTCAAAGCACTCAAATACTAATGGGTAGGGAGCTCCCCCCCATGAATACACACTCATTATTCCCATTTTACTGATGAGGAAATTGAGATGTAGAAGGAGAGAAGCATGTGCTTGAGGTGACCCAGAATGAGGTATGTCCATGCATGACCCCGGCACTCTTTCCTGGCCAGGGCAGCGGGTCAGACTCAATGATCTGCTGAGGTCCCTTCTGACCCTAATATCTATGAATCTATGGGATGCTGGGGAGAAGGGCCGTACATGCATCTATGTGAACGCAAAGCAGACGTGCGATGCAGATACTCCCAGGGCTTGTGTTGAGAGGTATAACCAGACCCCCAGGTCTGGATCCACGTTTCATAGATGATCCATGCCTCCATAAAGACTGGACTTTGCGGCAGTTCAAAGTTCCCGATATGGATTCAATAGATAGAGCCCACCTTTGCTGTAGATGATTAAGGGGCAGGGTTTGTCCCCATTGATACTGGTACAAGTGTAAAGAAGCTCCTCTGAAATTGGTGGACTTCTCCATTCACTCCAGCGTCAGGAGGCATAGGATCTGGCCTAAGCCCTTCCATGGGGGAATGAGTCCCCTTCCTATCAGGTGTGGTTATAGGCTGGTGTGTGATAAATAAAGGGGTGTCTTGACACGTGCATGCGAGGGAGATGCCTCTGGGTATGTCCCCACCCGTGCAGTTAGTTCGTGATGTGCAGGGAAGAGCTGGCTAGGGTTAAAGGAGTGTTGTGTGTTTGGTAGGGAAAAGCCACCCAAGGATAGCTGCGCTTGCTGACAGATGCTCTCCAGCCAGACCTGGTATTCAGGGATGCTTGGCACATCTTCGCCCTGAACTTCTGATGGCTGCAGATGCGCTCAGAAACCAAAAATTTCAGAGACCAAAAATTTCACCAAGGCGCAGACCTTTCCTCCCTAACCTCCTGGGTAGCAAATGAAAAGTCCCATCACGTGAAACTGGGCCAGGCTGAGGCACTGCCGATGAGGCTGTGGGTTCAGAACAAGACTTGCTTTCTGCAGAGATGACTTCAGCATTGCCCTTTTCATGTTGCATTTAGCTCAACAGGGTTTTATATTTTTATCACTTACAGACTAGCTAGTCTCGTAGACCTTTGCTGAAACTGGCCTCTGTGGACTCTAGGTGGCTGTGCCTCCACAGATTATATTTGAAGGTAGACAATTGCCAGGAGGAATGGAGAGAGCAGCTGGGGGGAAAAAAATAATAGGAGCTCTGGGTCCTCAGGTCACTGCTGTTTTATTCCCAGGACTGAGCCAAATGGCAAGTAAAATTAGTTTCTCTACATCTCATTAAAGGGCACCTAAAAGTGTTTGACCAGTTAGGTTGTCTAGACGGGGGAAGGGTCCAACGTTGGCAGGGTACACGTGCATTTAGTGCTGACAAAAGCCTCTGCACAGCCGCAAGAAGGATGCAGCGTGAGAAGCAGCAGCGAGAGCTTCCCACGCACGCTGCCCCCAATCTCCACGGGCATGCCTTTCCCCAAAGGGTGTGTGCGGCACCCTGCCTCCATGGCCTCTTAGCCTGTCACCTGAGTCTAGGGGCAAATTAACTGTGAGGACGGCTTTTGCAGTGCAAAGAAACAAAAGGAAATAGAGCTGGAAGGAGCCATTGCAGCCAACCACGTTATGTAAACCCATTCCTAAATCTATTAAGCTCCAACTGGTTAATTTTTGCTTCCACTCTGACTGGAAGGCTGTTCCAGAACCCCTCTACTCTGACACTTAGATACTCTCATTTCCAGCCTGTATAATTCATTGGCTAGACAAGTTTATCCCCTTCTCTTCTTCTGGCCATGTCATCATAAAATAACAAGGGTTCAGCTCACACGCTCGAAACTCATTGTGAGATTTGGGCTGTCATTCACCCTAAGCACTTTCATCACTATAGCTGGAGGAGGGAAGGTCTTTTCTTGCAGAAGATTTGAAGATTGCCAAGTTAGGTTTTCTTTAGCATGGGAACAATACTCAAACCTATTGAAATGCTCTGCAACAGAGAATTGGGTGAAAAAAATGTTTTGGACCCGTTGCAACGTTCAGTCTGTATGTCACTAACCTGCCTCGTTTCATGGTTGAAGGCTTGACTTGATGCTACAGTATGGGATTATAAAAGTTTGAAACAAGAAGTCACTTCAAAATGGAAATGTTTCAGTCCAAAAACAAGTGTAACCAATAAAAAATGAAATCCTCCTCGATTATATTTCTTCCCCCCTTCCAAAAGGAAATTTCAGTGAAAATGACACGGTTTCATTAGGGATTTCATTCTGGCAGAGCTCCGTTTTTCCTATAGAATAATGATTTTATCAATTTATTTTTTTCTGGCCAGCTCTAGTCAGAGCGAAGAATTGTAAGAATTTTTTTTTTTTGTGTATATGATTACAGAACTAAGGATTTGCTTTCCGCTAATATTTTTTGCTGGTATTCACTGACTGTTCAGTGCTTCTAAGAACGTTCCTTCCAGGAAACCCATTCACTAAACTATTCCGAAAAGACACGCACAAGAGACAAGAGCCTGGGAAGTGGGGAGCTGCTCATCATTGAATCGTGGGTCTGCTTGCTTTCCTTCCGGTAGTTTGCAACTCTCACCTGTTGCTCGAAATGTCATGACAAGCTTTCCGTAGCGGGGACTCTGCCCTATCACGTGTGCGTGCAACTCGGAGCACAAAAAGACCTCTTAATGCAGGGCAAAGTAATGATGCATCCCGTTCAGTCACAACTGCCAATTCTTATTCAAGCGTGACACTGAATATTTTCCATCCTATACAATTTCTTTGGGCCTGCCAAACCGATTCAGGCTAATGACTCCTCGTCTAGTATCCTCCCTTCCAGGATGACCGGCGCTGTGCTGCAGAGGAGGATGCAAAGTTCCTGTAATGGCCAATTATGAAATGACAAAAGGAAGTTTCTTCGCCTTCCCCAGACGCTCAAGGCAATGAGCCAGCTGCCTCTGAAGCCAATGGGAGTCTTTCAGCTGATTTCAGTGGGTCTGGATCAAGCCCTGACCAGTTAGTTTATGTCCTGAACCATTAGGTTTATGTCCCTTGTAAATTTTTATCTTAACCAGTTAACTGTGGAGATTCATGCTAGCTCCATAAACGTCTGCTCCGTTTGCGGGATCCTGAATTCTTTGTCTCGGTAAGACCTTGCGACAGTCAGTTTCATTGGCTAATTACGCATTGTGTAAAAAGAAACAAAACTCCCTTTTTATCAGTTTTAAATTCATTGCCTTTTAATTTCGTTCAGTTTTCATCTTACAGAAGAGCACAAATGGAAGCCTCCAGCTGACCTTCTCTGCACCATTTATTATCTTATATGCCTCTATCATGTCATCTTTCATTCATCCCCCCTCCCTAAACTAATCCTATTTTAATCTTTTTAATCTCTCTGAACATGGAAGCCTTGCCAAGCTCTTAATCATTTTCAGCGTCCATCTCTGATCCCCCTCCGTTCCTGATCTGTCCATTCGGAGAAAGGTAAGTAGGCAGAACGTGGCATCCCAAGAACAAACACAGCATCTGCTTATATCCCGGATTTCAACTTCACCCAGAATTATTTCCCTCCTGCTTTTCAATGTGTGCTGTTTCCTTTTTCTTGGTAATTTCCCACCACTGTTTACTGGGAAGAAAATTCCTTTGAGCTCGCGACAATAATACCTGGCTACAGTTCACTACAGTCCATTTAAAATCCATGTATGAGAGTGTTTCAGATCATGTCTTTCCTTACCTTGTCTATATTGGATGTCATCAGCCAGTGTGTGGGCGCAGAGCGAGGGTCTTCTGAAGTGTTTCACAATCATCTTGAGACTGGACTAAGCCAAGGAGTTTTGTGTCATCTGAACATCTTATTGCCTCACTATTCACCTCCTTTTCCAAAGGGTCAACATCGATAACTAAGCCAAACCCAGGTCTTGGGAGCAATCACTTAATAATTTCCTTTGGCACGGGAACATAACCATTTATTCCTACCATTTTTGTGTGCATTTCTTCCTCGCTCTTTTAACAGCTGAATCATAGGCAATGAGGGCTGGAAGGGAGCTCAGGAGGTCACGTCTAGTCCAACCCCTGCTCCAAGCAGGACCAGCCCCAACTACATCATCCCAGCCAAAGTTTTGTCTAGCCAGGTCTTAAAAACCTCCAAGGATGGAGAGTCCACCACCTCTGGGTAACTTGCTCCAGTGCTTTACTATCTTCCTAGTGAGAAAATTCTTCCTAAACTAATCCAAGGCTTCTAGGATTTTTCCCAAATTAATCATAGGCTATAAGCCTGGAAGGGGCTAATATACAACACGGGCTGTAGGGCTTCTTAGAGTTAATTCTTGCCCATCTTTCAGGCAAAAAATCCCCATCCAAAATTGATTTTAAAATGGCCAGGAGTGGACAGTCCAGAACACACTTGTTCTACTCATTAATTACTCTCACTCTTAAAAGTTGTGCCTTATTTCTCAACTCAGTTTGTCTACCTTCATTCTCCAGCCACTGCATAGTGTTATCTATTTGTCTGTTAGATTGATGAGTCCATTATCAAAGATTTATACCCAATGTCGGCGTTATAAGATTGGGATGGAGTCCTCCCTTAACCTTGTCTTTGATGAACTTAAACACAATGTACTTTTGGAGTCTCTCACTAAAAGGCGGTTTCCCAATGCTTTCGTCTTTTCTCTAGCTCTTCTCTGAACTTGCTCCAGTCCATCAGAAGGCTTCATTGATCTCCACTTGTATTTACTAAGTTTCCTTTACCCCTTTCTGAAGAATTTAATAGCTGGAAGTGAGAGGCTTTTAGAAATTATAGTGCCTTCTCCAATCCCTTCTAGATTTACTTAATCCGGGCCATGAATTAGGGAGGACCCTGTGATATGACACCAGTCAGGGAACAAAAATTCAGGCCACTGGGTCTGTCTATACCCAGCAACCGAAACAAAGGATCCCCTTTATATTCATTACAGCTGCGTCCTGTTGGTTTGGTTTTTTTCTCTGCCAGCAAGGAAGGACAGTGCAGAAGTTCTGCTTGGTTGTCATTATGATCATGTTCAACCTGCACAGCCCTAATTATGAATCTGTACCACAGGTTGCGCATTGGGTACCGGAGCATGGAAATTCATCACCACGCCTTCCCCCCGCTCCTGATCCGCAATGGGTGCAACTCCTGATTTCAAAACAGATTGTCAGCAATGCAGGGAAAATCAAAACCCTTTTATTCTCTGCTCCCTCGGAGCACGATTCTGCACCCATCAATGACTCCAGCTGACTGGGAAGGAACCGGTCCATCCCCCACTCCCACACTCCCAACCCTGTTTGCCTAGGAACTGCAGTCTAAGTCTTCAAATCTTTCATCTAACATCCTTTTAAATCCTGAAATCCCAGTGCAGAGCAATGTCAGGCCGTAACACAGCTCTGCAGGATGCGCCTGCTGGGAGATTCATCTCTGGAGACTCCAGACCTCATTTTGCACGGAGCTAATGGAATCGGCTGACAAGCCACCCACCCACCATGCATGCAGACAAGAGCCACGTCCTCCTCCTCCATCTGGGAAAAAAACAGGCTCTCGGGCCAAAAAGTGCTTACAGCAGCAGTCACTCACCACCCTGCTCTTCATTTAGGTGAATAAGCTGCCAGAAGGACAGAAAGACAAATAGATGTTTAATTCAACCAGCACTCGGCTTCCTCATGTATAAACAAGCACGGGTATCAATAATGCAGAAAGTGCTTATCAAATGTTGGATGGGGTTTGAATCCTTTGTGACAACTAAACTCAAGCGGGGTGTCCTTGGGGTGGCTGTAATGGGGTCTGGCAGGCATAAGTGCTCTGCACGGCCCATGAAGAATAGTGCAGTATTGACATTAAACCCTACTTGACCATCAAAAATATTCAACCTCTCCTTCAACTTAACAGCTGCAGTTTAGAAACCCAGTATCCGAATCTAAGGGACCGACCTAGCCGATGTCCATTCAGTGGCTCTATGTTTTTTGATGATGGACCTGATTCTGGCCCTACTTGCACTACTTTGAAACAGGAGTCACCCTGTAGAAGCCGACGATATGATGAGGAATTAAACTGGGAACCAAACTGAGTCCATGAGGCCATGCTTTCAGGGGTTCAGCTTCCATTTAGGTAGCTAATAAGAGCTAAACATTCAAGGCCTCTGCAATTAGCCACTTCTCTTGCACTGCCTGTGGTTTGCTTCTCCATCTCCTCTGCACCCAGTGCTGCACTCCTTTGCAGATCTGGCTCCCTTGGGCAGGTCTAAACGCTCTGGTCTCTGGGCAGTATTTACAAAGGAGTCTATTTTAAAGAGGACTCCAGAGTCTGAGTCATCCTGACCTTCAATGCCAGTTGGACTCTTCAGTCGCTTGTGGAAACGTTACCCTGTATCTGCCCATCTTCCCGCTGTCTGTTCGTTACGTGTGTCCAAGCCCTGGGTGCATATTAATGCCTTAGTAGGTGCACAGAGCTGTAGGTGTAGATACTGCATACCATCACCATAGAGATCAATATAATTAAGAACCTGTGCTGCTTTTCTCGAAGAATAATACCAGACAGGGTCAGATATTGGAAGAAAGAACGATCTCGGGGAAGCGGGGAGGTAGGTCAGGTTTTGAAGTGTAATCGGCCCAGATGTGTGTTTGCCTGTGGAAGCCGGAAAGAAGGAGCCCTGCGTCTCGAATTGAACAGAGGTGCTAAAAGCCCAGATAGCAAAAGCGCTTGTGCCTGTGAGGGAGGAGGTGGCTTTGTGCCTGTCAGCCCCTCGAGGGCAAACCGCGGAAGCCATTACTCAGCCCGAACTGGTTCGTAAGGCTGATGCGATGTGTCATTCCTTCCCCAAGGGCAGGCTATAAAAGGGAGACGAAATGGCATTGCTTCCAGATGTGTGACTGCCTGGGGACAGAAAAGTCACACTCGGAGGAGAAGGCGGAAACCGCTCGATCAGACGGACAGCTGTCCACCCCAGCGTGAGGGTTCGCCCCGGTGCTTGTAGTACCGTTCGGTTCTCAGAGCTCAAGGATTTCTAACCCAGGCTTTTTGCACAGTGTAAAAACTACTTGGGCGTTCAAGTTTCCCTGCCTTCCTATGTGCATAAGTAATCTAGGTGGTTTGGAAATATGACTCAGAGTTTTTAGACCCGGACATTGCCTTCATTTCCCAGGCATTCACATGGCTCTTTCTGTTTGCCCCGCTAACTGACTCGTGCTTTGCTTGAAGCAGATTAGCTGTACCGGTTGTTGCCAGGGAAAATTCCTGGGAGATGGAAGAGCAACCCTTGATGGGAGGTCAAGGGGAGCTCAGAAGCACCCAATCAAATATTAATGAAGCCCAAAGCAGAGCATTAGGTCTCTTCCAGTAAGAGCTGCCCTCGCTGAAATAGTCTGGGACCGGAAACAGCATGAGAAGGCAAGAAAACCGGTTGTGTCTGGAAAGACTTTGCTAATACGTCTTGAGCATGGAGAGCACCACTGCACGGTCTCACCGGCTAACAAGTCACTATTGCACCTAGGTGTGTCTGAATCTCATGGATGAAGGGCCTGTAATGCACTGCCCTGTTCTGCATTGGTCTCCAAAGACGGCACCGCCAAACTGTGCCCAAGTAACCGAGGCCGTAGGTCAACCCTGGCTTGACCCAGCCTAACGCCTGCCATTGGCATCGTGGTCTTATCACCGTCATGCCATTCAGTAGGGCATTGGTTGGGGGCTGCTTTCACCCACCCTTTGGCGGATGCTCAGTCTTTAGAGAGGAGCTGGGCCCGCGGGGGAAGGAATCTCTGCACGCCGAGTAGAACGTGCTGACCACGCAAAACGGCTGCTTTCTTTGATCTTGGATTTTATAGTTTTGTTTCCAAAGCAATAAATTACCATCAGGTTCTGTTTTTCCCCCTGTATCAATAATGTCACAAATCATTAACCGTATTGACAAAATGCAGAGATGTATAGAGCTCTCTGAAACCGCTCTGGGTTCGTGTAGGGGAAGGCGGCCGGGCAAGGGGTGGGGGGGCAGGGGGGCAACGTTGCTTAAGAAATGGCGTGTCCTGGCCTTCTCTCGGTTGGTGTGGGTGACGGAAGGGGCAGCCAAGCTGCCGAGGGGTTGTGTCGCGCCTGGTTGTGCTCCTTGCCGCTTTGCGCGCGGTG
>JAGPOW010001661.1:2412548-2426502 GCA_030014935.1 Caiman crocodilus
TCTATCTATCTATCTATCTATAACAGTGCCATGGACTCCGATTATGCCTTGATCTCTACCTAGGATGATAATCAAGGGGATGATTCCTGGCAATGGCATAGCCTGTGGGCTGCCAAAATGGCATAAGGGAGTGTCTTAAAAACTGAGGAATATGTGGAAGCGAGGGAGCCGAGCAGAGAGAAGGGAGGGCATCAGCTGTTCCCTTCAAATGTGCAGAGAGACAGCCATCAGGTTTTGCAGTGGCCGAAGTATAATTGTTGGGGGCTTGGCAATGGCCGGGCCATGCAGCTCAGGTACGGGAGAGGCAGGGGGAGGGGAGACGAGTGGGATTCGGAGTTAACTTCGCACACTGGGGCGGTTCATGTGTGAACGGAGGGCTGCCGCAGGGCAGACGACACGAAGGTGGGGATGCCGAGAGGGGCTGTCCAGGTGGGCCCGTGGGGCGCGGGCGGCCGAGCAGGCTCGGGATGCAGCGGGGTGGCCCAGCGGGCGGCGGGAGCAGACGAACAGCTTGCCCGGGCCGTGAAGCAGACGGGAGGAGCGGAGGCAGGCAGCGGAGGGGTTCGGGCTCACGCGGCGTCGGCGCTGGAGCCAGCTGAGAAGAATCAAAGGCGAAATAAATAAACACATTTGCGAGGCGTGTGAGGCGTTTGCCAATGCTTCCCCTCCCCTTCCCCTTCTCATAAGTAACGATAATGAAACAGAAACAATTAATACAATGTCAGCCTCGGGGTGAAGCGCGAGTCCCAACACAGAATAAATAAAACAGGCCCGTTCGGGCTAAACATTCAAACAGATTCCAGCCCAGCCATTAGAAAAACAACAAAGGAGTTCAAAGGGAATATAATGAATTGGATGAAATAAATAGCTAATCGCCTACAGATACTATCGAATGGCAAGCGGGAGAATGCTGAGCAGTGCAATAGGAGCTGCGAGCCCCGGGTGCCCGAGCCAGAACAGCTCTTTGTGGCATCGACAGGCTCCGGGCCTCATCCTCAGCTGGTGTCAATCAGCTCAGCAGCTTCAGGATCTGGCCTGCTCTTGGTCTGAAGCTGCGGCAACAGCTTCGCCTGCCTTTTGGAGGCGGCTGTGCGCGCGGAGAAGGCTTGGATGGACTGGCGAGGTCTGGAAGGGGTCCCCCAAGCAAGAGGGAGCGATTTGGGGAGCTGGGTGAGGGCAGCACGCCCCCGGTGTGTCCTGTGCACCAGCGAGCGAAGTGGCTGACGACAGCCCAGGCTCCTGGCTGGGCTCTACTCTCTTCAGGGCTAGAGGAAGGCATGGCGACCCGAAAGCAGACAGGTGTTTCTCGACTTCCCTTGGAACAAGCTCGTGGATAACAGCCCGGCACGGCCAGGCTGTCCGTGGGCCTTGGAGACGAATCCAAATCCTTCCAGAGCCTCCTGGGTTGTGGACAGACCTCTGCTCGGGGTGTGCTTAGTGCACGACTCCAACACAGAGCAAACCAGTCTTCTCCGTTTGTTCATCCTGCCGTTGCAGCAACACGCTGGGAAAATGTCCGTCTCCATCTGAGCCCTCTCTCAGACCCGTGCCCACGTTTCTAAGGCATATGGGTTCGTGAACAATTCAGCCAGGGAGAAAAGGGGCTAGGGCTTTAGCTCATGCTGCCTGGTCCTATGATAATTGCCCGTGACCTTGCTCTGACACTGCAGTGACCTACTGCAGCTTATCCTCCCCTCACTAGCACAGGGGGCACTTTTCACCCCAGGGTAATCTGCACGTATGTCCATACTGTAACTAAGCTGTAGCCCTTAATCCTGCACCTATAAATGAGTTGGAGCCAGACTCCACGGCCGTCATCACGCTCCAGGAGCACCTGGAGGCAGCAACCGGCCCTGAGGCCCGACTGTGTTGGTGCTGTATAAAAGTACAGGTAGGCAGCAAGCCCGGCCCCAAAGAGCTTACAAACCAAATCAAGAGGACAGGCGAAGGGTGGGAATGGCAAAAGTTGGTGGATATGGCAGAAGTGGGCCAAAGAGGTGGTGCCACCAGCCCAAGGTCAGCCAACAGGTTGGTGAAAGAGCGCAGGTCTCTGGAGTCCCAGTTCTCTGTCTAGTCGCCCACCTTGCCTTCCAAACCAAGGGCAGCTTTCCAAAGTTAAACTTCGGCAACACGTGGCAGACCCCTATTGTAAGTGGACACGATGCTGCTTTCACTGCCAGAGAGATGGGGTGAAAGTCAGAAGGGAACGCGAAGGAGCGAGTACATTAACTAACCTTCAAGGTTTGTGCTTGAACATTTTTCATTGTTATCCAGATGGGACTCATTCCAAGTAGATGTTTGCAGAGCTCCTGAGGGGTTTTTGCAGCTCCCGATCAGCATTTTAACCTTCATTCAATTTCTATTTTCTTGTACAGCCCCTGGGGACCATTGCAGAGCTTTTATAAGAAACAGTAATGTGAGATAAAGGGGACGGGTTCTTTATGTTGAAGAACATTGGCCCCCGCAAACTGCGAGTCCCCCAGCCACGCTGACTGCCATCAGTAGCCATACTGTTGGTGGGCAGGTGCCGTGGGGGTGGACACAAAAGATGAATGTAAGTAGCACAAAACTGAGTCCCATCCTTAAGCTCGCGTATGCCGAAGCTGGAGATTAGCCATCCCACCAGTCTGGGTGCTGGAATATGTTGAACCATTGCAGTGCTCTCCTATGCAAAGCCCAGCTTTTCCCTGGTGGGAGCAAGCGACTGCTTCGGCAGATCCAGCCCTGGGCTGCGAGCATGGCACAGCGGGCTCCCGGAGCTCAAGAATGCTAATCCCCTCCCTCAAGTGGAGATCGCAGCAATAGTCACTTCACTGAGGGGTGAAACTGAGACACTTAAGGAAGTGCCAATCCTACTCCTGATAGCTTAAGGTTAGGGCGCTGCCCTGGGCTCTGTTCCCTGAGGGCTGTTCTGGCTTGCAGAAATTGCTAAATATTCAGTGAGCCAAGGGCTGACTCTGTAGCCCCGTGGTTATATCCTCATGCACCTTGGATGTGGGAGGCCCAGGTTCCTGCATTAAAGGTGAGTGTCCAAACCCTGGCTCGGATCTATCCTGGGCTTGAAAAAAACCTTGTTTCATCCCCGCCAAGTCATTCCCAGGAGATGCTTTGCACCTTTTGTCAGCAGAAGAAATGTTTTGCTGAGAAGTTCCTGATCAATTCTCTGCTCGAAGTCTCCAGACTTGGCTTTTCCCATCCAAAACAATGCAGATTAATTAGACCCTTCCTACTTGCTCAGTTCCTGGAGCACATCCACTGCTTGCCACCAGTGGCATTTACCCATTGGCCTCAGTGGTCCACTTCTCCTACAAGCATCGCTTTGCTGCTCATTGAATCCCTGGAATCAGCTCCCCACCGAGTAGGAAGCAGAACGTCCTGATCCTGTCAATCCAAATTGCAGTCTGGCAGTTTTTCTTTAGCTTCCCCTGATAAGAAAAAAAGAGAATTTCACTTAAATGTCTTGCTTCACGATACTGCAGTTTCCAAGGGCGAAAAGTTTGCCCTGGAAAGATTGTATCCTGCTCTGTTATTCCGCGGTGCAAACACATATGCAAAGGCCTGCTCTCGAGGTTTGTTTTGTGTGTGTGCGTCTTACGTTACCAGATCCCTTTGACTGAATTCATTTTGCAAGGCCTGCCATTCTTTCCTGGCCGTATGAATATTGATTCCATTAATATTGCCATCCTGAAGGGTGAGCAGGACTACTCTGACCCCAGGAATAAAAACAGGGTTTTGTCAGCCTTGGGTAATTGGATACCAGGTCCCTGTAAATAAGAAGGGCAGAGAGGGGGTGTGTGTGTGCGTGTGCGCGCGCACGCGCGTCAGGTGTTTTGGGGACAGCACAAATGCTGAGGTTTGTACAACAGGCAAACTCGCCTTGATTTCTCGGTGAGGTTCTGCCTTTGTTCCCCAGCCCCTCCGCCTGCCTTCATCCCCCTGCCTACAAGTCCTGACATCTCTAAATTCCCCACCCCAGCACCTCCGTTCCACCAGGACCATTTCTCATCAGCATTGTAAAATGCCTCATTAGGGAGGAACCAGGCTGAGCTGGCTTTGTTGTGCGAGAATCCACGGGGAGCGAAATCTGCTCTTCTCTCAGCCTCTCTCCTGCTAGGGGATGACTTGGTTTCGCCGCTCGTATTTTGCTCGGCTTGGCCAGGAACCATCCCCAAGCAGAGGACAGCGGTTTTTTCCCACCTCCTCATCAGCATCCAGTGAACTGCATAAACCAAAGGCCACCCCTATCACTTAGCATCAGCCTGTCTCTCCTACGTTCCCTGCATTTCCTCAGCTCGGGAAAGTGTGATCTCAGCAGGGACGTGGTAATTAGAACATCCTCAGTCCTGAAATGCCCCCTCTCCGATCTGGCCTTGCAAACTCTCGGCCTCGTTCTAGCACACGATGATTTGGATCAAACTATTGTTGAGCCAAAAAAACTTGATTCTTTTCCACCCAGCGGGTGTGAGTATTTCCTACTAGCTCTCGCTTCAACCTTCCCCTTCCCTCTTCCCTGGGAGCTGGACTGGAAGCCGTGTCAGCCACGTCTCGCGGTAGTTGGTGTTTCTTCTTAAAGCCCCAGAGCCTGAAGCCCTGTGTTTATCTAAAAAAATGTCAGCCTTGGTTAAAAATATTAGCAATTCACATCACATATATTTCTAGCTGTGATGGTTGTTGGGGAAAACATCAAAACCTGACCCCTGAAGGCTCCAAAAAAAATCCCAAGTTTGATAACATTTAAAAGTCATGATATTAGGACACTGGTGAACAGTAATGGTCGTATACAGGAATAGGGTAAAATCCCTTTACGTAGCTTGCGAGCCCTCTAGCCGTGCTCACTGCGTTCTTGTGTTTGGAAGTGGCAGAAAGCTGTCCAAAGCAGCAGGCAGGTAATCAGGCTTTGCATGTTCATGGAGAAGCTGTATCTAGTATGGCTTTATTTTTTGCCGTGTAAAGGGCCGAAGACCAAGAGCAATACTGCAGAATGGTGCAGACTGGGTATTACTTGTATTGCAGTGGTGTCCATAGGCTCCCATCAGGATAGAGCCCTTGTTGCATTGAGTGCTGTACCCTGCTCCCTGCCCCAGGAGACGCAGGTGAGGCAGGGGCAAGGACTTGCACAGATTAGGGAGGATTTTCTGCAATGCTGAAATCCCCTCAGGCTTTTCTTTCCCTGCCCCTGAGGACATGCAAAGAGAGGTTAATGGAAACTCGGACCAAGTGATGTGCAGAAAGTGGGCTCAGGGAAACAGCAATCTGTCACCGGCCCCATCCACAATCCCGCACATCTAGCGTGACCTCGGCAGGGTGCAACGAGGTCCATTTGGGAACTGCGAGCCTGGGAATGTGTCGTGTCCCTTGCCATGGTTGACTTCAGCAATGGAAGATGATTCGTGATTCCTGCCACTGAGCCCGTGGGCCACATGGAGAGCGGGTGCCATGCATGCTGCCCGTTGATAATTGGGTGCAAGGCTGGGGCATCTCATATGGCAAGAAGCCTGGAGGGAGGGGTATCAGGAATCGCAGCTAGCAGGAGGGTATAATACACCGTTACATCATTACACCTGCTCCGCAACACTAGCTGGGAGCCTGATTCTAATCCTACTTGCCTTTCTGGGAGCCAGGAGTATCTCTAAACCCCCGGAGAGGTCATGGGGGGAATGAGCAGGATCAAGCCCCTGGGCAGCTGTCTGAGCCAGCCCAGATTCATCGTGAAGCTGTCTTGATGCCACTGACGGTGACTGGTCTGACAGCTGGGACATATGCAATGGTGACACATGATGTCCTCATTCATGGTGCTGAGTAGGAGCAATCCCTGAGGGATGCAGAGCCACCCCGCGCCCAGATGCCAGAGTCCTGCAAAGAAGTGCCAAAGTAGCACCCACTGGTCATGCCAAAGGAAAAGGAGAACACGAATGACCTTGTTAGGGAGAAATGGGGTCCTACTGGGCGCCTAGCTTGGGAGGATACTTTGGTGGTGGTGTCAAAATGGTGTAGAGATGCTATCTTGAAGGAGTGGTGCAGAGCTGAGGCTAGGCCGTGGGCAGAATGCATTGCTCTACAGTAACTTCTGCATCTGGGGAAGCCAAGAGTAATTCAGAGCAGCCCCGAGACACACTTGGCTCAAACCACCAGGATGCCTTGCACCCCAGCTCCTACCTTGAATGCAAGGCGTGAGGGGCCTGGCGTGCCTGCTAAGCCCTGAGCCAGGTCAGGAGGGCACTGGATACCCCTTTCTTTGCCCTGCTCTCCTGCCATCCTGTCTAGTGCATGTGGACATGGGAACTCATAGATAAAGCCCTGGATTTAAGGCAGGGCACCAATCTTATTCAAAGGGATTTTCTTTCTATTTCATTTTTTAATGTGTTTTTATTAACAAGTCTATTCAATCAGCACTGGGCCTCTGTGGCCCCCTATGCCTGAACAGATCTTTTTCAACGTAATTTGTTGGCTGGATTCTTTCCCGGCCGCCCTCCTGTTTCTCGGCACCTTCAGATGTCTCCGTTTCTCATCACACGCAGACACTTTCTATTCCTGGAGCGCAGGGACATTTCAATCGTGATTTTTTTTTTGTCACAGACACAGATACACACACACACTTCCCCCCCCCCAACCCGGCTTCAAGTTTTAATTGAGTTTTATGTGACTTCCTGACAACATAGCGCATGAAATTACCATTTCCTCCTTCCCTCGCCCACTTCACAGAGATTGTTTGTGAGCCTTGTCGACGCTGGCCATTTCCTACAAGTCTGGCAGGAGCAGCCATGACGGCGCTAATGAACAATAGCCGTACAACAATGCACGGCGGGTTTATCACCAGGACAGCTGGGGCTGGGGGAAGAAGGAGTCAGTGATGGGTAGGCTGCAATCTGCTGCCATTGGTTGGCATCTACCTTGTGTCTTCCCTTCTGCTTGCAGAGGGAATGATCTCACCTTGAATGAAGGCTTTGTTTGTCCTAAGTGTCTCTGAATACATGGTTTGGGAGGAAGGAAATGGGAAAGATAAGGGTTGGGGAAGCATGCATCAGTGAGAAAGAAAGCCGCTGTAATATGGACTCTAGCCCCATCGTGGTCTTAGTCGCAATCAAAGGTATTTTGGGTAATGCAGGACAGAGGCTCAGACTGGAGGTGCAGTCTAGGATGCACCTGACTGCGCCGGGACTATATGAACCCGGTTACTTGTCCATGGTAGAGACTGGAAATGAGACCTGGCTTGCAAGGCTACATCAAAATTGTCGGGAGTCGTGTTTTACGGGTGATGTGAGAGCAATACCAGGCCTGTAGAAAGCTCTTTGCACCACATCCTGCTCTTCCTGCTGGTGTGATCAGTACCTGTGATGGTCTGAAATGGGCTGTAGGGAGAAAACCCCTCTGAAGACATGGCAGCCCTGAGCAGGGTAACATTTCCAAGGTCAGAAGAGACAGGGGATAGTGGGGATGAAAGAAATGAAGGGAGACACCCGGGACAAAGCAGCAAAAAGGGTCAACTTGAGTTGAGGCCTGGCCTAGGCACGTCTTCGTTTAGGGCTTCAGGCTAGGAGACCGAGACGTCGTCCCCAGTCTGGCATGACCGGGAATGACAAGTGCTTTGGGAAAAGGCTACCGCGCTGTTGAGCGTGGGATGGGTGGGCTATTATTGGGAGGACAGCTGTGAAGCTAGGAGAGCTACAAATGTATTTTGGACTCTGCTTTACCTCCGGTGGGGAGGGTTTGCCCTGGGCATTGCAACATCAGGCTAGAAATGGCTCAGTGCTGCCCTTTACCTTTCTCCTTTTGCCTGGCCCTAAGATCTAGGACTGCTTCAAACATGCTTTGCATATAATGGATGCTGCCATACACATCTAGTCGAGTTCCAGTTGTACCACTGCGTTATGGGACAGGGCCGGGAAATGCGGACCCCTTTAAACTAGTCCTTGCTGGTGCTTCGCAGAGAAATGAAACCTTTCCTAGGCCAACTAAAAGCACTTCTCCATTTAGAAGAGCAGGGCAAACCCCAAACAAGACTGGGAGGATGTTAATTATGGAGGGCGATCAATTGTTCTGTGTCTGCCGGAGACAGGACAAGAAGTAATAGGCTGAAATTGCAACTAAGTTACGTCTGAGGCAGAACTTCCTAACTCTGAGGGTGATTAAGCATGAAGTAGATGAGCCGGAGAGGTTATGGCACCTCCGTCACTGCAAGTTTTTAAGTGCAGCTTAGAGAAACGTTTGTCTGGGATGATGTAGGCAGGGGGCTGAATTGGATGACTTCCTGAGATCCCTATTATTCTATGATTCGTGGTATTTATAGGTCAGTGCATGACTCAAGGGTGCTCAGATGAGGCATTCACAAGGCTGGTAAGACCTCCCAGGTCTTTCTGCACTAGTCTGCATAGCCTTTCCCAAAGTTGCCTATTTCTAGTGTCCTCAAAGGCCCCAGCCAAAGCTACGTCTGCCCCACGGTGGGCAGCGCTGCCGTCACAGCTCTGACTGCAGGAAAGCTGTCCCCCCAAGTCATCAGAAGGTGTCCCCCCAGCAGAAGAAGGGCCTCTATCCCCTTCCCAGCCTGCTCCATTGACCTAGTGAAACCGTTTTATTCATCATTTATGGGGACTTAACAAAACACCTACAGAAAGGGGCGCGTTCAGGACTGGAATTTGCCACTGATTGCTATTCCATATCGAAACTTGGGTTTTACTGAGTTTAATCATCCTCGTTAGCATAATTTGGGTGGATTTATTTCATGTCTCGACGACATATTTGATTATTTATGGGTCTCAGCAGTCGATTACAATTAACTCTGATTAATGTAAAGATTTCTGGAAGGGCGGGGTGGGGAAAGCATCCTCTCCCTTTACCCCTCAGTGTAATTTATAATGCAGGTTAGTTTTGGAGCAAATAAATTGAACTAGGTCATAAACCATCCGGACTTCATGTGCACGGCCTCTGGGAGGGAAGCTTTGAGTCAGATCCTCAGGTTGTGCAAAGTGGAGTAACTTCATCAGAGCCAATAGAGTTGCTTCACATAAGCCCAGGCACTAGCCCTTTGTCTTTAATCCGTTTTTTTCCCCACTTTTCTGCTGATCTCTGCTTTATTGAACACTGAGAAATGAGAAAGAAAAAGGGGGGGTTTAATTTATGTAGATTTATGCACCATGCTGATATTTATGTAGGTGTCTGCGTGCAGAGAGGCGATGGGGGAGAATGCGCTGGCCTCAGAGAGGTCCATAATAAACCGAGGTTGGCGTCTCCAGGGGTCTTTACCCAGTAAGCAGATCTCTAATCAGGCTAAACAAGAAGTCGTCTCATGTTCCTGGAATGTGAGAAATGCTGTGTGGTCAAAACCACTGTCAGCTCAGATCAAGGCCGTAACCACAGGGTGTTGGGATGGTAATCTGAGGGCCGGGGAGGGAAAAGCTCTATACTCTCTTTGCTGGGATGCCACGTTAGCTCTCTGGGACGATGCTGTATCGCTCTGGGGACTTGGGGGCGTCCAACAGAAACGCCTCTGGGGAGCAGCGTTCAGAGAGGAGACCTGTCTTTTAGGTGGGATGGAAAAGTGCTGTCAGCATCGGGGGGTGATGTTCCAGCTGAAAGAAAATGAGTTCGGGATATGTTGTCGCCTGTGGGGTAACAAGAGAGAGACAAAGACGATGAGTCAAGCCAGGGTTGTTGGTTGGAGCCGTGGTGGTCTAAGGACATCGGCAGGCAAGGTTCTTTGGGTAAATCTGATCTCTGTTATTAGACCAACTAAATAGTTGGGAAAAAAATGCCCTTTGCAAGCTTTCAGGCACAAATGCCCTTCTTCCGACATAGGGAAACTCTCCTGGTGTTAATCTCTGTGCCTGAAGAAGGGCATTTGCACCCAAACGCTTGCAAAGAACAATTTTTCCAACTGTCTAGTTGGTCTAATAAAAGATATCACGTCTACCCAACAAACCTTGCCCGAGTGAAGTCAGAGCAGCCTCGGTTTATCCAAGCCATTCCCAATGAGCCATTCCCCTCACTTTATCTGCCATTCCCAACGCACTCCCATCAGCGCGGGTCCTATGCCGGGAGCCACTCTTCTAATCGCCCTGTAGTCCTGGAGCCAGGCATCTTGGGGAAGCCACCATCCCCTGGGGCGGTAATTGGATTTGGTCAAAGTGGCTGTTCCTATTTCTCCTTATGTCTGAAGTCAGCTCCTTGCCTGGACATGAAAGCTTTTACATTAGAACAAGATGCATTTGAGGGCAGGTAATGAGAGATAAGAGGCTCTTACCACCAGCTCCGGTTGGAATCCAGCCTCTGGTGGCTGAAAGGCAGCAGCTACCTGATGGCTGCCTGGGCTGGGTAAGTGCATTGGCTGAAAGCTTCTTGGAAATTAAAGGGCTGAACAGTCTCCCTCCTGTTCCTGCCCCCCAAAAAAGACCCTGGTAGCTCCAGGCTGATGCATGCTGGAGAGGAAGCTTGCAATGCTGAGACCCTTGCCCTGCTGCGTTGGAAATGCATTCAGCCCTGGGAGCTTTAAACAGGTGCTTGGCCAGGTGCTGAGGATGTGGCTGGCACCAGGGTCAGGTCTGGGAGCTCCAGCATCTGCCAGGGCTGCTGCTCGCTCTTATCACTAGATGCACAGAGGAGCTGCTTACAGTGTAAAAGGGCTGCACGTGGAAAGATGGTGGGTGCATCCTGCATAGGCCTTTTGCCCGGAAGAATCCTTGCCCCCTCCGCTGCTGGCACGCTGCAGCTCTGCGACACGTGGCAGCTAAACCCCTGAGCAAGCTGATGGTCTTCAGCGACCTGAAGTTCCTTCTCCTCTGGGGGGGCATGATTGCACTCGGCTTCATATCGCAGCTCCAAGCCCCATGTTGCTGGGTCAGCAGCATGTCTCCAGGTTTCCAACCCAAGCTGGCCTGCTGCCTTGTGCCCCCTGCCTTGCTCTGCGTGGAGTTTGGCTCGCTTAGGTGCAGAGAGAGGACAAGCAGCTCCTTAGGCTCCACTGCCTGGTGGACATGGCATTGGCAGCTGACAAATATCCCTCCACCTGGGGTCTGTACCTGGGGCCTCTCCAGACAGGAGCACTAGCAGGATTATCTGAAAAGGGAGAACTTGAAGGAATAGGGGTGCCTTTGGATCAGCAGGCAGAAACCTCACTGCTTGCCCTTAATTTATGGTTTTGCCGGTGTTGCCTATGTTGTGCCAGGTCGAAACTGGAGCAGAAGCGGAGCAGAAAGATCCCCAAATTTGTGGGTGGTAAGATCCAGCCTCTGGGCTGTTCCCTGTTAGGGCAGCATCCCGCTGAATTGCAACCTGAGTAATGTTCTCACTGTTTAAAAAGACCTGCCTGCTGCAAAGCTCCCTCTCTCTTGGAGCAGTCAACCTTGCCCTCAAGCAAAACTTAGCCCATTTTTCCCTCGGCGGAGCACCTAAGTGCAAGATCAGAGCCCTCATTTACACCCCCTTTGCCCACCCAGGGATTGCTTAGTACTTCTGCTAGGTGCTGAAGGCAATGTTAAACGGCTGTGCTACTTCAAGCAGAGCTGCCCCGCTCCACCCCAGAAGTAGCCACACATCGCTGACAAGCAGCATGGCAGGAAGGGTGCCTGGTTCGGGCACTAGCTTGGGACATGGATTCTGGCTCTGGTGCCCACCCAGGTGGCAGAGGAGATCAGCAGTACCTCACTGCACCCACAAAAGCCCCATAGCTAAATAGGGTCCTGCATACACGGGGCCAGACCTCCCATCCCCAGCTGAGGATCCTGCCCGTGCTTGCTCCTCGCTTTGCAGCCCCTTCTGAAGGCAAAGGCCCGATTAGGATGCAGAAGGCATTGTTCTCCATAAAGGGGTTTCCAGCCAGCATCTCTTCTTGCTCCTGACCTCCGGGTAAAGATGTCACACGGAGAATTTTATCAGCTGTAGTAAATGTTCGTTCTATATTAATTCTGTCTGGGATCAATAATTAATGTTGCTGCATCCTTTACAATTCCCCCCAGTGAGCGAGGGAGAGGAAGGCATGGTGACAAGATAGTGTTTCAGAGCCCAGCTGTCAAAAGGAGCTTTGTATTCTTTGAAGACCCCTCTGGTCCAAACTGTATGAGGCTTTTTATACTGTAGAAGCTTTTTACTTCTTCAGGGGAGACAAGATCCCAGTGCACGCTGATTGACATGGCCTTTAATAGCTTTCCTTCTTGCTACATGCGTGAAGCCCAGTTAATGCACTTAACAGGAGTCAGCACAGAGGATTCCTCACTGTCCAGACACTGCAAAGCCCAGACTCAGGTTGTAGGGAGAATCTAATTTCTTTTTTTTTCAGTCCACTTAGCAAGGCTGGAAGGTGCCCGATGGCGATGGAGAGGAAACCTCTTTCCACAATGAGGTTCCCACGGCTGTATCCCCCAGGCTAGGGACATCTGCCGTGTCCCCAAATCATTCAGTCCAAAATCCTGCTACCAAAGCTCCCAATAAGGGGGCCACTTCATGGGCCAGGACCACCAACTCTTCTCATTAGCAACCAAGCAGCTCTCTGACCACGGACCTGCAGCCAGTCCCAACCGGAGTCAGATTTAAATTGGCACAAGAGCTGTGAAACCCGTTATCCACCCCTTGAGCCATCCAAGCCCCTGAGTAACTCTCACTTCAGCATCCAAGTGGACTTGACTCCATCGTTTTAGAAATCAAATAGGTCTAGACAGCACAGGTCAGGAGTCCGAGCTCTTTTAGCCGCTGGCTCCCTTCAGGTTATCTCACTGCACATCGGGGCTCCCTCCCAACGGCAGCTTTGTCTAACGTGTTCACCAGCAGGTAGAAAATCCAAGTCTCTGTGTTTGTTTCTGTAATAGATAAAATGCCAGCCTGGGTCCGCATCACTAGCCACATGGCTGGACTTTATCCTAACAGAGGTTGAAAAATCTTGCCCTTGCAATAGGTACTGCTAATAGACTCATAGGAAATGAGGGTGGGAAGGGATCTCAGGAGGTCACATCTAGTCCAGCCCGCTGCTCCAAGCAGGACCAGCCCCAACGACATCACCCCAGCCAAGGCTTTGTCTAACTGGGGCTTAAAAACCTTCAAGGATGGAGGCTCTACCACCTCTCTGGGTCTCCTGTTCCAGTGCTTTCCTAACTTCCTGGTAAGAAAGTTTTTCCTAATATCTAACCTCAACTTCCCTTTCCGCAGCTTGAGCCCATTGCTCCTTGTCCTGCCATCTGCCCCCACGGAGACCAGCCCGGCTCTTTGGACCCACCCTGCAGGGAGGTTTTTATTAAAGCTGCCCTCAGTCATCTCTTCTCACGTTGCCCAGCCCCCTAATCTCAAGTGAGCACTCGGTTAATACTATATCTTATAGCCTCTTTCTTACAGGGATCGCAAGGATTTTACAAATGCTAATTAATGGCTCTTCCTGTTACTCCTTGGAGGCCGGGTGTTCTTGTCTACAGGGAAGGAGGACGAGAGTGCGATGCGACGCAGTGAGCCCCGACTCCCTCTTTCCACGCAAGCCTGTTTTAGTTTTCTTTAAAACGCGAAGAAACAAACTCTCGGTTTTGTGTTTTCGCAAACATCAATTTGAAACCCCGAGCTCGCGGTAGGTCTTTCAGCTGCTTTGGAACCGGAGAGCACGTTAACTGGAGTAATTGTCTGCAAAAAAAGAAAAATCATTTTAGTTAAAAGCTATTTTGGGTCCGTTTCGAAGGGGGAAAAAATAGTAGCTGCTAATAGAATCGTATCTGAGACAGTCCTCTCTATGCGTTTGACAGCTCTGTTTCCCTGATCTTTGGTGCCAGAAAAAGGATTGTGTTTATAGAAAGAATAAAAGTCATTAGATACGTGTAATGGCGTGCAGGTCTGTGTCCCCTGTATTTAATGGGGATAGGAATATAGGGGCTCCCCACCCACTGAGTCCATTCTGCTGCACTCACAAGCAGGCCTTGGAGCAGGGCTGGTCCCTTGCTATGCGTCCAGACGGAGTCCGGCACAGGAGGAGCCGACCTCACCTGGACCA
>JAGPOW010001661.1:2446512-2508303 GCA_030014935.1 Caiman crocodilus
TTTTTTTTAATTTGAAAAGGTGGATGGAGTGGCTTTAATTTGAAAAGGTGGCAATTCATGGGATAGAGAGCCTCTCTGCTATCAACTGCCAGCTGGCCCAGAGCCACGGGAACTGCAAGCAGCTCCCGAGCAATGGCTCTTCGGTCCGTAGCTGGCAGGAGGTGAGTCGCCTGGACCCACCCAAAATTGGCAAGGAGGAGGCTGAAAGGGTGTCAAGGATGGAGCTGGTCCCTTCCACCCCCCGGAGATAGAAACACAGGTCAGGGAGCAGTATCTGTGTAGAGGCACCAGAAGGGAGCTTGCTTTTCCCTGTCCTATTGACTTCAGGCTGCAGGGCTCTCAACTTCACCTCCTACACTAGCATTAAAAACTCATTCGGCATCGTTTACGTTCATGCAAAGGCACGCGGGAGAGCAGGAAGCAATGGGCCATGCTAGCATGCAAGGGAACGCGCGCCGTGTGCACGCCACCCAAGCTCCCCAGCTCCCCAAGAGAAGCAGAGCGGGGAGGGTGGTGGTGCATGGCAGGCAATGCAGACGCTAGAGCAGAGGAGGGTTTGCCTGGCTATGGGTCTCTGGGGCGGCGGAGCTTTCAAGGGAAACAGGAAATGGCCCCGTGGCAACTAGGATTTGGGAACAGTCCTCGCTTCCCCTCGCGCAGACTGCCCCCTGCCCCCCCCGGAGATTACAGCAGCAAGGTTAATACAGTAGCAGGTACATCCATGAATATCCTCTGTTGATTCGTGGCTCCAGGTGCTTCCAGGTGCTCCCTCGGCCCCCAGGAATCAAGGCGCCTCGTTGGAGGTGACGCCGTTGCCTTTGTTGACGTAAAAGGGGCGGTACTGGGACTGCAAGGGAGGATTTGGGGCACGTGAGTAAAGGCGAGGCCAAGCATGTGGCCAAGTTCTTGACCTACCATCATTTCCCATGACCACAGGCATCCAATTCACCCTCCTACCTACCCCAGGTTAATGCCTACTACCATCCATCCGCTCACGGAGCAACACCCCACGTTCAGTCCCTCCAGACATGACTACAGCAGTATCTCCACCTGGTGCCAGGCTCTGATCAGGGCTGACTTTCACCCTCCGGATTTCACGGATCCCTTCCTTGTCCCTAGCTACCCAGAGAGCCGAAACTTGGCCTCCACGGGGTTCAGAGTCCGTGAGCTATTTGCAGTGCGTGGCTGCTTGCTGGGTGGATGACCCAACTCTTATGCATAAGTATGAGATAACACTGATAGGGAATCAGTGTGGTTGTTTGCAGTCTTTCTCCAGCTCCACGAACCACTATTTCCACTTGCACCACTTCCCACCAGCCCAGCTTCTACTCATCCCACCGTTAGCTTTGTGAGCATCGCCCCTCCATCTACATGGGGCTAAGGTGTATGGGAAGAAACACTGGCTCGAAGGACCTGAGGTTGCAACACTTGGAAAACGCAACAGCCAGTGAGTTGGTTGTCACACCTCAAACCACATCAGACCCACCCGTAATCATGCAATCAACCAGTTCATCCAGTCCTCTTAACTGCAAGCCACAAGGCAGCGCATTAAACCTGGAAGTCAACCAAATGGCACCCTCCTAGTTGTGTAGCTGTGTCTTGTGAGATGTACTCTAAAACATGCTGACCCAGCCAGTTCAGAAACATACAGTTGTGCCACAAACCACAAAGTCTGTCCAAACTGCTGCCGCTGTGGGAATGCGCTAAGCAGTGAGACACCAGACATCTCACAAAGCTGATGTCACTGCTTAGGGCAGGGACAGGATTATTCCAGCCATGCTTTGCAAGCCTGGTTTAGATCCATCACGGTAGGGGATCTGGCTCCAGCCCCACCATGGGCAGGGTTGAGTAGAGACAGAATAGGAACATTTTGGCCCATCTTTGTGCTTCACATCAATGAACATCATACTCCGCTCGTACTCCCGGTACCCACTGTTCAGTGCTGCCTTGCATTTGCACTCCTGTTGCTTTACCGCTCCAATTTCCAGCATAATTAAAAACGGGGGGAAGGGGAAAAGCTTCCTTCTAAACAACTCTATGGGCCAACAGGACAGGCACTCCTTAAGCAATGCAGTCTGTTGTGAGAGTTCATATTTACAGGCCTTTTAGAAGGTAGATTACTTAAATGCATATTTAAGGTTGCTTTAAAAGCCAAATTATTGGCCCAACAGACTGTAAAAGCTCCTGCAGGCCAGAGTACGTATTTCTATTTGGGGACTGTTTAATGCTTATATTTATCAGCTGAATTGGTAGTTTCAGGGCTATCTGGTGAATATTGGCCGTAAAAAGAAAACAGCCCTAACTACCATATGCATGAGAGAGAGGGAGAGATCGGGGACTGTGTGAGGGAACCTCATAGAGATAAATAAGGGTGCAATCTGTGGTAATGAAGTAAGCCCAGTTCCTTTTCAACCCAGGGATCCCTGCAAAAAGCCACCCTTGCTCTCTGCACAGCTGGTGGCAAAACCCCTATTCCTCGCTCTTCAGTCCCCTCATCTCACCGTTGCAACAATCATTGCCAGGTGCCTCTTATCTCTCCCTACTACAGGTGCATCTCTTGAGGCTGTTCTGAAACAAAACCTTTAAATTGGGCAGAGGCAGGGCCAGCCATTTTGTAATGGTAGCAGCTTGGTGCTCTCCTGTCGCCCAGCTGGTAAGTGCTCTTGCCTTGCTGTTTTCCTAAGAAGAGGGCTGGGTTTTGCAAATGCATAATCATTCCCAAGGCAATCTCCTTTAGGGAGACTGAAAATAAAGAGATCCTTATTCAGACCTTGCAAGATGTTCAGATGCTGTGTAGGTAAGGGAGGCTGAGGAGCCAGGATGGAGTAGCTCTGCTTTGTTTTCAAGTGAAGGGTTTTGTGAAGGGTTTGCTAATCCTGCAGGGTCAGAGGTGGGAATTCAGGGCTTGCTTTGCATCTTGCTTAGTCCAACCTGGCTAGCTCTTGTGATAGGTGTTTTATTTGTGTCCGTGGTTGTTATAAAGCATCAGCTCCTAGTTGTGTATCTGGGACTGAGCCTTGAGGACTCAACTCTCAGCAAGCCATTAAAGAGGATCCTGCTTTCCAAACCTCTTGTGGCAGGGGAGTGTGCCTGTGTGTTTGTGATGTGGCACAGCTGCTGGTGTGTGCTCACGGCTAGCAGTGGTGGGCATTTACAAGACTTCTGCTGTCTTGTGGGCAAAATATCTGCACAAATATGTGCAGCCAAGGAAGCCATGCATTGATCTGACGCTCAATCAGCTTACGAAAGGGTGCAAGCAGGAAGGGAGATCTTTTCATGCTTGGATTATATAGTGCAGAGGCCCCACCATATGTTTTTTGGATCCTGCAGATGACTTATCTGTGACACTCATACAGGGAACCAAAGTATTGCAGAGGACCAGGAGATGGCTGTATTACTAGTTGAGAGCTGTTGGACCAAGCTCGCAAGTGAAGTTTCCATGCAATTAGGTTTTGAGACCGTATTAAGCTGAAACCTAGATTCCTGTTGTTCTGCTGTCCGGAGACGTGAACCCAGATTGAGATCTTTCAGTCTATGTGACATGGCTGCCCATAAATACAACAAATACCTTCACTGAGAAAGTGTAACCTTCCTCCTCCCCCCAAATCCAAAAGCCCCTGGCCGCAGCCAGCAAACGCCTGCGTACCCCCGCAGCTGGTACTTCTGCTGAAGCCCCAGGAATTGGCAAATCTAGGTTTTATTTCTTACCAGCACAGACTGCTTGGAGGATTTCCATGTCTGGGGTGTCACCTTGGTAGACTGGTGCCTCACTATTGAAGGGTAAGCTGCAGCAATACAAAATAGCCAGTTAGGAGTGATGCCATGTCAGGTTGATCGGTCTTTTGCAAGCTGCATTCGTATAACTCCCATACTGCCTCATGCCAAAACGCAGCCAGTTTTTGGGGGTGGGCTGCACTGGGATGGTACCATCGCCACTACTCGTAACTAGGACTGCAGTGGGCTTTGTCCTCATTGCAGAGTCCCACCTTTGGTTTGAAGTCTTGGAGATGAGAGAGGGCTCCCCTGCAACCCCGCAGGCGCTAACGGCACTGAAGCGTCAGTCCAGGTCCGACTCGGAGCTAACAGCAGCCCCGCTGAACCGACCCCAGCTCCAGCACCACCGTGTGCTGGGCTGTCCCTGAACTCGTTCATCCATGAATCAACCAGACCTGCTTCGGCTTGGCATGCGCTGAGGCCATCACAACCCCCTGTTCCTACTTGAAGTGTCCTTGAACCAGCAGTAGCCAGTGAAAGGAGGAGGAGGAGATGGTGAGGAGCACATTGTTGCTCCGGCAGCGTCTGGGAGCACTGGGATTTTGCCCTGAAAGTGCAGGGGTCATGAATGGTGCTGGCCAGACTCCTTCCCTCCCAACTGCCTGAACACTTAGATGCTTCCTTCCTATTGAAAACCCTAGGAAGGGACTGGTGGAGCTGTCTCGGCTCATCGGAGTAGGTCCTTGCCATGGCCTGCCTGAGTGCACTTCCCTTCCCAAGGGGTGAACAGTGCAGCAGGGAAGCAGAGCCGTGTGCGCTACTGCTCTGTGCTCCAAACCCTTGGGCAGCAGTGGAGAGCTCCCCAGGGTCCGGCACTGCAGCCTCATCCCATAAGAAAGGGGTGGGAGAAGCAGGGGTGGGAAGGGGAACACGGCTCCAAACCCAGAAGCCCAGTACCACTCTTGGTGTAGAGGCTCCCATCAGACTGCTTGCTGAAGTCCCCAGGTGAGCTCTGTCCCATCGAGGTGAACTGAAATGGCAGCTTGGTGCCATTGCCTACTGGAAGAGAAAAGAGTCTGGGTTACTTCAGAGCCTCACACAGTTTGTGGGGGAGAGAGAGGCTTCAAGTGGGTCAAAGTGAATGTATAAGCATCGTCTTGCATTGGCCTGGGACCTGCTGGGGGAGGAGGCAGGGACCTGGCATTGCAGAGGCTGGACTAATGCGTCAACAGCTTCTTATCTCATTGTGTCGTATCCCTGTAGTCAGAAGCAAGAGCAGGGCAGCAGCTGGGGTTTGCAGAGCTGCCAAGGGGCTCTGAAATCCAGACTTGCTTGGATGGGGTGGGGGGAAGCTGTGGAAACCTTTGCAGACCTCCCCGTGCCGGTCTGCAGGTGGTGGGATGAGGACACTTTCTCACGTCAGGTGCTACTGGGAGATGTTAAGTGTTGGCAGTAAGCATCAGACTTCAGTCTTGGAGCCTCTGGATGGAGACAGGCCTCAGCACTCTGGCTGGGGAAGGAGGTTCCTCCCAACATGTTGGGATGGGGATGGATTTGGGGCATCACAAACTAGACTGACTAGGCAAACCAAAGGTCATCAGCCTTTGGGACCTTATCTGAGGCATAGTGCCCCTGGACCAGGCAGGCTCTTGCTGCTGAAGCAAAGCCAGTGGCTGGATTTGACACAGGAGGGGAACAGGGATGGCTTTGATGCATGACCTGGGCTGAGCATTCCCATGGGCTGAACTGGCCCTGCCTCCCCCAGCGCTGCTAGTCTGCTTCCTTAATAAGAAGGAAGATGGAGGTGAGGGTACCGTGCCTCGGAGAGGTCTACAACACACGGTGGGCAGCTGCCGTGGGGCAACAGCAGCGCAACGAAAGGCAGAGGCCTGCAAGGCAGAGTTCATTTATTTTTACCCATCGTCTTTCTTACCATATTTCTGTTCTCAGTGGTGACGGGTGACAGAACAAGGAGCAATGTGCTCAACTTGCAGCAAGGGAGGTTTGGGTTGACTTGCTCGCTGGGAGGGTGGTGAAACACCGGAATGGGCTAGTGGGATCTCCATCGCTGGAGGTTTTTAGGGCCTGGCTTGGTGAAGTCCTACCTAGAATGATGCAGCTGGGGCTGCTCCTGCTCTGAGCAGGGGGTTGGACTAGATGTGACCCCCTGAGGTCCCTTTTCACCCTCATTTTCTGTGTTGTCCTCGGACTGAACAAAAATCTGGCCTTGCTCTGACAAGTGCTGCACAACCCTTAGAGAGTCCTTGACCCAAGGGCCTTGCAGGCTCAAAACACCATGCCCATGGGAGCAGAGGGACAGCTTTGTGGGGAAAGCACCCACCTGAGCCTCAGAAATCCTGATCCTGCCCCAAGCTCTTTGCTCCACAACACATCCCACAGGCCCAGAGTTGGTAAGATGTTGAGGTGCTGGGTTTAATGAGTTTGATGGCTTTGATCTTCCTAAAACCCTCTGCACCTGAGTTTCCCCTGTGCACGATGGAGAGACCATGTCCCTGACCCTGTGTCTGGATTACAAGGGCAGCGATGCTGTGTGTGTTCGTGCAGCACCTAGACCGCGCCCCCGATCTTGATCGTAGTGGAAATGATGGTGATTTTAAACCAGGGACACTCAATCCTGACAAGCTTGCATCTCAGGGTGGACGGGGGAGAGAAGGGAGGGGAACTACGGCAAATCTATCTGATTAATTGAGACTGGGCCCTGATTAATTGAGACAATGCATTGCATTGTTTGTGACCATAGGAAAGATGCACCCCGACCTTGCAGTGAAAGAGATACTCGGATAATATTTTCTGCAAGGAGCTGTAGGTGCTGAGTCAAAAACGCGTGGTCTGAGCCTGATGGGCAAGCTGGATAGGGTGCTTCGTAGCTCGAGAGAAGCACGTGTCAGGTGGCAGAGCTGCATACAAGGGGAGAGGTGGGCACGGCATGCAATGGGCTAGCTGGGAAGCCAGGACGAAGCACGGGAGGTGCAGGTACCTTTCAAGAAGGCAGGGTTGCCAACACCAAGAGCCTCCTCTGTAGCTTGGAGGGTGGAATAATCCCAGGATCTCGTGTTGAAATTGCCTGCAAGACGAGAGGAGCCAGTTTAGCCACCAGCCCCTGGCGATCTCCAGCTTGGCCCGTGCCTCGTGTTGCTCCACAAACTGGTTTAGAAGCAGACCCAAGTCCCATATGCGCTGGGATGAAGCCACCCAGAGAGCTGGGGCCACTCCAGCCCTCCTTTCCCCCGGGCTGCAGGGCAGAGGGGGCCGCTCTCTCCCTCGTGAGCCGTGTGAACAAAGCTCCTACTCGCACTCCACTTCCCATCCCCATTGCCTGGAGGGCAGGTGTGAAAAAGAGGGGAACCTGACTGGCCCCCCTGGGGGCACTAGGACAGGCTGCCCAGGGCAGGGCTCTGCTCCTGCACTGCTTTCCTACCGGAGGGAGAGGGAGCGGCGGGTCCGAAATGCATTGCTGCCACCCAGTGGGCTGCTCCTTTATTTAGGAGCGTGGGCTCCCTCCTACCCTGCTATCTTGCAAAGCTCCCGGAGCTGGGGACAGTAACCTCCCCATGGATGCTCATCTGTGAGACCAGGCCGGCCCAGCCCCGGGCTGGCTGGAGCGTTGCGATGTGATGAGAGCAAACGGCTGAATTGCAAATGCATCCGACTCCATTAACCTTTGCCAAGCTGGTTGCGGCATCCATTAGGAGTACTCTGCACTAGGCAGTGCAGCGCTGACCGCGTGTGCAGGGGCAGCGGGGGGTACGCCTGGGAACCAGGAATTCCTCAGCCCTGCCCCAGTCTGACACTGATTTGCCGAGCATCCTTGGGTGGGTCATTTTGCTTTCTGTGCCTTTGTTTCCCCACTTGTGGCGTATGGAGAATTACACCCGACTCCTGGGGCTGGTTGTGAGGGTTCATTCGTTAGCTGCTCTAGAGCCCTGGAGAGCTGGGCTTAGCAAAGCTGTGGGGCTCTACTGATTGCCTGGCTGCAAACTGGTAAAGACTTAAGGCAACTGCAAGGATCCAAGAGCCCAGTGTGCTCGCATGCAGGGAGCAATGGCCTGACATGGATGCCGTGGGGTGTCATGGCTGGGTTTCGTAGCAAAGCTTGAAGCCTCTTAATCTGCAGCGCGGCCTTGGGATCCCGTACCCTCGATACTCCACTAGAAGGGCGGTGACAGCCTGCAAGTACAGGCAAGGGCTCAAAACTGCCAGAGCCAGTTCAGCCTCCGTTTGCCCCTCCTCCCACATGGATGGCCAGCATAACTAACACAGGTGTGTGCAGCCAGGGTTGCCCAACGCACGGAGCAAATTCCTTGCTGCAGCTCAAGGAAGAGCGCTCCTCCGGGACCCAGCCCAACAGGCACGGGAGCATCTGAAAGAGAAAAGGGCTCGGCCCACGCAGGTGATACTACCAGTGGGGCGGGCGAGTCCACGGCAAGGATGCTGCTCCTCTCCTGCCTCACTGCTGCAGTAGGAGAGCTGAGTGGTGCTGGTTGCATCGCCGTGGCCCTGGGACCATCCCGTTGCCAGCCAGCGCGTGTAATGAGGTAGCTAAGTGTGTCCTGTCTCCCTCTAATGGCAGATCCCCAGTGGATAAGGATCTACTGCTGCTGCTAGCTCCTGGAGTAGCTCCTCTCCATTAAGCAGGAAAGCTCTGTGCCGTGAAGCTGAAAGCCCAGTGTAAAATTTGTTGCATTTTTCACCCGTTGTGTAAGGAGCTCCCAAACTTCCCATTGCCCGCTACGGTCTTAGCAGCCTGGTCACTCCCTGTCGGCTTTTGCACTGCGAGGCGCGGTGGCTAAGAAACCAGCCCCATCCGGGGTTGCCGAGTCCTGTACAGCCCAGTTGTGATCCCTGCAATGGGAGCTAGATGGAGCTTCACTGTGTGGACAGGTTTTTGATCAGGACGTATTCGTTCCTGGCCTAGTTGCTTTTTTGATGCTCGTTCTGTGAAGTAGGTGGTTGGGTGCCTAAATCACACGGCCACAGGTCCCGTGCTTAATCAGGGCTCTAACGTGAGGGCACAGAAGGGGTTCATAGCAAATACCGAGTGAGGAGCTGGGCTGTGGAATGAACCCCTTGCTCCCACGTAAATACGGGAGCCGGCAGGAGGGGCAGATGTTTATATATTACATAGATATCTGTATATACATATATTTATAAATACAAAAGCCCATGCAAATGGCAAACGCCAAGAGGTGGGAGCAATGACACAGCTGGCCTCAGACATGGGTCTTTAGTGCTCAGCCAGGTCTGTGCCCTGCCCTGTGTAGGGTTGGGTACAACAGGTGTCTCCTTTGACTTCACCGGGATGGCTCTCAAGAGCAAAGGCTACACCTGGGAGTGAGTGTTTGCTAGCCTGCAGCCTCGACGGCCCCTGCAGGGGTATTCAGTTACAAGCCTCCTCTCCTCTGTGTCCTAGGAGCAGTTTCTTCTGCCCCTGCAGCTGGTCCCGAGGCCCCTTCTGGAAGCTGAGCTCTTTGCTCCCTGCCAGGAGCAATGGTGGCAATACCAGGTCCCTCCCCAGCTGTGGCACAGGCGTCTCTGTGCTTTGCCACCTCTGCTACTGCAAGCATGCTGGCAAAGCCCCACTAGTGGAGATGCAGCAGCACGTGTGTAAGGGAGCTTTTCTGTTTGGGGACTGACACTGTCATCCCAGCTAAGCTGGCACCAGCCCTCTTCTAGCTGCATCCTTGCCAGGGCAGCTGCTAACACAGCTGTGGGCATGGAGAGGGTTGCACTTGGACCTGATGAGACTCAAGCTTTGTTATGCAGACATTGCCTTTGCCAGGACTGTGACCACAGTCACTTTGCTCATCAGAGTGTGAAGGTTTGGGTAATGATGGCAGTGAAGACAGTGGTGCATGCTTCATCTTGGCATATGCCAGCAACCACAGTACAAGATCTGCAGTGGCCCCATGTGCCCATGCTGGTGGCTGGCCTGGATTGTCACAGGTGCCAGCTGCAGCGTGATGCCACGCACTGAGCTCTACGACACCCTCATCTTGCTGCGTAAGCTTCCCAAGGGGCGGATGCAGTGCAACCGGCTAGGAAGAATATAGCTGATTTGCAGGCTGCTCTGGGGGAGGGAGCTGGATTCTTCATATGAGCCCTGCCCTGTCAGAAACGCAGTCCAGCCATGTGCTTCCCTTCTACCTGCATTGAGATCAGCTCGTGGAGCCCTGGGTGGAGCCCAGGGTTGGAAGAAAGAAGAGAAACGAGCTTTAAAGGAATAGCGGGAATTGAGACAAATTTGGGAATCCAGCTCATCTTCCACCCTTGCATCAAGCCCGATGTGCATACAGGCAGTCTTGCAGAGTGGGCCTGGCCACTTGCATGGGCCATCAGGGAAGTGCCATTGCTCATTGCAGATGGCAGCTGCAGGCCCATGCCTGCCCTCTGCCTGCTTTTGCCCAGCAGCAGCTGTAAACATCTGGCAAACCCAGGGGTAGCTCTGCAGGCTCCCAAGCAGAGCCCAATAGGCAGCTGTACCAACCGGGTTGGCTCCATGGGGACATCTTGGTGATGGGTTACCCTTGCCATTCAACTCCTAGAACTGCCCCAACCCTCCCAGCTATCACCACCTTGATGAACAGTGAAATGCAAAGGCCCAGTCTCACTCCCTCTCCTACCTCAAAGAGTTCAACATTCAATCTACTAAGGTCCTTTGACCCGTATTGACCCACCGGAGGCCCCACCATGAGTGGCAGACCTGAGCAAAGAACCCAGGCGTGCTAATCTCCCAGTCCAACATGCTATGTACTGCACTGTTCCCTTGTATGTCTGAAGACAAGGCTATTTGTAGCTTCAGCACGGGTTAGCAGGTGGAGGCGTATCGTTGCTCCACAATCACTTTAACCCTGGCTTTCTGTGCGAGTGCAGAAGCTACAAATGCCTTGGTTCAGTAGAGCTGTCCTTCTTGCTGGTCTCCAGCCACGATCTCACGCGAGGTAAGAGCCCACCTTTTCCTGTTAATGAACATGATGCCCACCAGTCCCTTGTGTTCACCTCGTTGCAAGAGCAGTGAGGCTTGTGAGCAGGGGCATCTGGCAGCCCTGATACATGGCATGGGTGGCCTGAGTGCTCTCCTGGGACAGGCGTGCCACGGAAAATGTGCGAGTGAAAGCAAATCCCCAGCAACGGCGCTGTTTAGAGGGCAGACAGACAGCGTAGGGGAGTCACGGTACCTTTGGGAGACAGGTACATGGAGAATCTCTTCAGGCTGTCAGGCTGGTTCCACTCGTAGTTGTTGAACATGTAGCGGTGATCACCTGGAGAGGCAGAGCAAAGCCCGGTGAGCAAGGGGTCACGGCAGTGGGTTGAGGGGGACAGCACAGCTCAGGGTGCTTCCCCGCACCTGGAGGGAGAGGCGATTTCCCCCAGGAGAGATGCCCTTTGAGCGTGGAAATTGCAAAAGTAAAGGGCCCTTTGGAATTGGGGTTTCTCATCAATAAAAGCAATGCACTTGCTTGTGATCTCTGAGCCTGTGACTGCGCAGCAGCCTCCCTCTTCATCTGCCCTGCTGCGTTGCTCCCAGTCCAGCTGTGCTCGCTGGACAGCTGCAAAATGCAGCTTGCGGGAGGATAAGAGAACCGGTGATGAGGCGGCAGCAGGTCCTCGGGAAAGAGGGACAGGGAGGAAAGGCCGCGACTTGCCCCTTGCAGGCAACACCAGAGATATTCAAGGGTGTGAGACAAGGCCCCGGAGAACCGGCCTAGCACCATGACAGAGGCCTGATGTTGGAAAGAGGCATAGCAAATGACTCCTTGCAAATTGGCACCGTTGCATATGCCTCCATCTCTGCATCTACCACACCTCCCCGGGGTTGCTTGCTCTGGGCTGACCTACTAACTGTGATTAACATGGAGACAAAACAAGACTGTAGGCCTGTGGTGAAATGTGGTGGAAGACCATGCCTGCCCCCAAGAACTTGCCATCTGCATAATCCCAGGGTGGGGAAGGAGGGTACAACCCAAAGGCAGGTGATGAAGAGGGTGCCAGCAAATGGCATGCTGGTTCATGGTCTGTTTTCCAGGGGAGGGGGAGTTTGGGAGATGAGGATCCATGGGAGGAGAAGGGAAGATATGTGAGGGAGGACGGGACAAGGGAGGTTGGGGCTGGGTGTGGGGATGAAGCTGAGCAGCACAATGAGAGGGTGAGAGCCATAGGGAATGGATTTGGGCTCAAACCCTTTCATTACTGGACCAGTTTCTCAAACTGAGCCTGTGCTGGTGGCAGGGATCAATGAAAGAGGTGGAGATGAAGGAGCTGCATAGTTTAGGCCCCGTTGCACTGATAGGTGTTTACACACCAAGGACACGGTCCAGGGGGCACTGGGAGGATGCTCCCCCAGAGTCCTATAGGCCTCGACCCAAGGTTCAAAATCTCCGCAAGCCAATTCTCTGTGATCGCCTTGTCTTATTGGGCTCAGTGGAGGAGTACCAGGGATAGGGACCTATTCCCCTGTGACCTAGTGATGTTCAGATTAGATGCAATAATATGTCTGCTTCTGGACTTAAACTCCACGCAACTCTCTGAATCGATTCATGACCTGTCCATCTTTAGGGCAAAGAGCTGCCTAAAAGAGATCCCTGTAAAAGGGCGAAGCTCCTTGTACCACTGGGGCTCTTGGGAAAGACATGCCAAGAGCAGCAGCAGCTGCACTCAACCCTGGTTTCCAAAGGCAGAAAGCCTGGGATGGTACAGGGTGGGTGAGAAGATGCTGGAGGCATGGGGCGAGGCGCTGACTGCCTGCAGCTGGCTCTCTTCTGCGGGGAAAATGAAGGCCTTTGTTCTCTGGAGCTACCAAGCTGGCACCGTTCTCCAGCAAAGGAGGCAAAAGTTGGTTGTCTGGCTCTTGCGGCAGATGAGGAACGTCCCTCTGCATTGAGTTTAATGAGTCCCTGTGCAGAAATCTCGCTGATCGGGAAGCAGCAACACTTTATGGAAGCTGACGTTTTACAGCCCAGCCTATATTTATGACCACCTGCTGTCTCCAGTCACCTGTATCGACAGCTGGCAAACTTTCAGTCCCAGTGAGATTTCCTATCGTCTCCACCGTAGCTTGGTCTGTTGTAGGCAGCCACTTACATCCCTGTTCCCTGGGGCAGCTGTGTAAACTGTGCTGCAGCCATGTACCCAGGGGCCAAGACCAAGCCCCTGGCATGACCTATTCACATCCGACCTTTGGGTTTGAGTCTCTTCTACAAGTACATTGAGAAATGCTTAACGATTTAGAATATGGTTCTGCTGTTTGCAGTGTTGGGCGACTGGCATGCAGAGCCAGATCTGGAATTGCAAGTACTCTATAGCAAGAGACTTTTTAAAATCCAACAGGGGATAAATTTGTCCCATTAGAAAAACAAATGCAATGCCTAGAAGTGGGTTGCAAACAGCTCCGAGCTCCTGAGATCCTTTAGCTCAGGAGTTACGGCTTGGGCGTAGCTCTAAAGCAGTAAAAAGGACCCTTTTGCAGAGGCAGTATAGACCTATATGTTGTTTATATCCCAGTTTTGCTTGCTTTTAAGGCCTTAAGTGGTGCATAAACTTCCCATG
This sequence comes from Caiman crocodilus, assembly GCA_030014935.1. NCBI lineage: Eukaryota > Metazoa > Chordata > Crocodylia > Alligatoridae > Caiman > Caiman crocodilus. The sequence goes on from JAGPOW010001661.1 coordinate 2,459,791, forward strand.
AGCTCTTCAGAGAGTTGAGTTCCACCCCTGCGTTCAGCTAGTTACATTCATTTGACTCTTAAGTTGGCAAATAAACTTTTGGTTTATTTGCTTCCATTCGTTTCCGTGTTTCTAAACCTTGCAAACGACAATCTGAATGCTTGCCTGTCTGCCAGCCTATTAAGCAGGCACCTGTTATAACAACTAAAAGAGAATGAAGTCTCTTTGCCGTCTGCTATTAAACAGGTTTCATTCCCCCTAATGTAATATTTCTCCATGGGAATTTTTTTTTTAATTTTTACCCTCGAAGATCAAACAGATTGCAAGCCAGTTTCTCATGATGACTCAGAAAGAGCCCTACTTAATTAAGTAAATTTGGCATTGTTTCCTTGCAGTTGCTAAATGCAAACAACTGTGTCCTCTTTTGAGCATAACCGTGGCTCGTAGAAACTGAGGGATGTGAATTCATTTAGGGTCATGTTAAATAACTGTTCCCAACAGCCCCGGACACTGTTACAGTACTGGTCAAACCTTTTAAACCTGTTTATAAAGGCGCTTTGGGGTTGTTACAGATAAGCAATCCCTGCAAGACCCAATACGCAGCTCATCAAAGACCCCTGGGTGATTATCTCCTAGTGACTCCATGTGAATTCAGCACCCAAATGCCTTTGAGGGTCTGTGTCTAAGTGACTTAGCTAAATCACGCTTTCACAAATGACTTGTGCAAACGGGAGCGTACATCCTATTGGCTTAGGTGTCGCCTCTTTCGCTAGGTTTTGCGAATAGGCAAAGCTGGTTGGGAAATCTTGAAAATTTCTTTCAAAAAGTTGTTTGTAAAAAACAAAACAAAAAAAGAAATCATAAAAGCTTTTTGACATTTGGATCTGGGCCGTCGTCTGGTGCCCTGGCGTGTTCTGCCTGGGATATGTAAAAGAGATCGGCTCAGGCTTGAAAGTCTGGCTATGAGTATTGTGATGCAGGGTGCTGAACGCTCAAAATTTTGGTCCTTATTCAGGTTGTGGATGCTTGTTCCCAGCCCTTTTGAAAAGCCAGACCTTAGTGCAGGTCCCAATCGCTTCCAAATCTGACCCTGAGCTCTTTTGAACATCTGATCCCATGTAATTGAACTGTATTATCCACTTTATTTGTGCCTAATGCAAAATTATGGTGCTATACAAATGTTAATTAATCGTTTTGAATGTAGGCTCCTTGGGAACAGGGACTGTCTTTCTCTAATGCACAAAGCCAGCAGACTGATGTTCAGTAAATACTAATGCCTTTCATTATAGCTCCAATTTTACCTTGGTCCCACACAACCTTCATTTTTATTCTAAATCATGGATGTCAGAAGGGCTGATTCATGAACTAGAAGCTGCAGGAAATGTTATTTGATGATCCGGGAACAGATCCCGTGTTGTTTTAAGCTTTGTCATTCAATTCCACGCGTTTGTTTTGTTTCTTTAATCTCCGGCACATCTGATAATTTGCGTCTTGCTATAAAGAAGCCCGGAGAGGTTTGTGAGACCTTTGGCAGAGCGAAAGACTATTCAGAAATGCAGGTGGCCTGTCGGCTGTTTGATACCGATCTTAATGAAATAACGATCTTGCATTTATACGGAAGCTTTTCAAAGAGCTGCACGAGCCGTTGTACGAGCTGTGGGTAGGAGTCCAGCGCCACGCTACTGGTATTGCACCCTATTCGGTGTGAATGAGGAGTAATTTGCCTTTGTGAGATCCAGATCAGTACTCCATCTTCACCATCCTAGTCTCTGAGCCTTTCAGTCCGTAATGGACTCTAGCCTCCCCAAACCTTGCGAGGTAGAAGCATGCTTTTATCCGCGTACTATCGATGATAACCACGGAGACTGTGAGTCAGCTGAGGTCACGCTCCGTGCCCGTGTCGGAGGTGGGAGTGGAGCACAGAGCTCCCAGCCTAATGGTCTGCCCATCGTTTCTACCCTGCTTAAAGCACGTGCTGCATTCAAGCTCACTCGGGGGTGCATTAAGACTCGAGGGCAGTGGAGCTGCCTGCGATGGTAGGGAAATGGACTTGGTGACCTAAGAAGTCCTTTGCTACTCGCTTTATGCTGGCTGTGTGCACAGAGCTGGTTTTTCCTCCTGGGAGAGCATGGTGCTATTGAAATGCACCTGCTGTTTGCTAGTCTACTGTTTAGGGGAGGAAGACCCCTAGTATCGCCCCGTGTATCTCGTGAGTAATGTGACCAGACAGCACACGGCTTGTTGAGAAAAGAATTGGGACGTGAGCAACACCAAGGTTAGCACTGCTCCCCTTATAAAAGTTTCGAGTCCAGCCAAAAGGACATCAGTGCTTCCTCGCATGGTATATGGCTACGGCTCCCATGCTTCTTCTGCTCACCCATAGATCCCATCCAGCAATTCCCCTCAAAGGCTCCTACCTGAGAGCTGGCATGGTCTGATCCTGCTTACCTTGTGAAGCATGGGAGCAAAAGGCAAAATAGGATGGTTTCGCGCTCAGAAGTTATGCAACTGTGCTACAAGGGGCAGTGGGCGTTTCAGAGCCGGGGGTGTCTATAGGGAAGGGCTTGAATCAGAACTGCGGAGGGGAAAGGGACTGAACTAATTAGGCACTGAACTTTTAACGCTAACTACCACCCCAGGGAGTTCGAAGCAGTCCAGGTCCCTGAGCCTCCCTGCAATAAACCATGCATTAAATTCTTCCAGAGCCGGCTAACGAGCCCCAGCCCCCATCTCCCATCACTGACCATACAAGGTTAGCTTACCCCAGAGCTATTTACAAAGGCAGATCACGCTCCTCCCTCCCAGCGCTCTTCCTACATGGTAGGAATGGCTGCTGGAGCTCCTTCTTCTACGACACAGATCTAGGACCCACTCCGAATGCAATGGGAGTCAATGAGCTCCCGGACCCCTACCATTCTCCATGTGGTTCCTCTCGATGAAGTTTCGGCCAAGGTCTGCCTTGCAGATCTTCTCCACGTGCCTCATGCAGACATTCAGCAGGTCATCCCGCAGAAGCCCCATGGACGGACTCATGCTGTCTCCTTCCAGCAGGACGCTGTAGGTGGGGAGAGATGGCGGGGGGACGTAGTTCCTCATCAAAGTCCCAAATTCCTGCCAACAAGACACGGTGGAGGTTATTGGGGAAGGCACGCAACAGAAGGGCCAGGATGCGGAGGGGCCTAAGAGGAGACCGGGGTTAGTGACCATGGATTATTGGGACCATCAGGGCCCTGAAGAGGTTGGGAGGTTAGATTTGGTGCCAGTCAGCTAAGTTAATACCCGGGCAATAAGCAACATCATGCAGACTCCTTCGGAGCAAGTGGTTGGTGAGGGTTCAACTCCTGCTCGTATCAGGGGTACAAGGCAATGTCTGTTCTTGGGAGACCCTAAAATGTTGCCTTCCTCCTGGTGTAATCTCCAGGGACTTCAACAGAGACCTGGCGATTAGTTGCTCTGTCCCTTCCCCCCATGGCGGTGTCTACCTGCAGGAAGAGCACCGAGTCGCTGATCTGATGTATCTGGTCCCGGGTGTCCTTGTCCTCCTGCAGCAACTTGGATCTCTCTTCCAGCTCCTGCACAATTTCTTTGATGTTCTCACTTGCTAGCTTCTCCCTCTGCTCCAAGGCAGCTTTCACCTCGTCCCGCTGCATCTGCAGGTCACGCACCAGCTCTTTGAAATGCTGGTCCACCGTGGCTTTCTCGTTGGTGGTGAAGTTCTAACGGGAGGGAGGCACAATTAATTAAGCACTTGAATCCCCTTTGCAAGCACATCCTAGGCGCAGAAAAATTGCAGCTCCCTCTCCTTTCAAAGAGACTTGAGCCCTTAAGTGATATTTGAAAACTGAATAGAGATGCACGCACCCAGGTTGCATCAAAACCTTTACAAATGTGACCTTTGGGCCCTTTTGAAATGGAGAGAATGGCCCTGGATAATATGGCCCTCCTCGTACAGGCTAAGCTTCCCGGGTTAATTTTCCCTGAATAATAATGAAAGGAGGAAAAAACGCCTCAAGATCTTCTTAACCTGTACTAAAGAAAGCTTTATGGTGTACTAGATGGGTACCAGTACATTTCAATGAGCACAGCTGTGTTTTAAATGATGTAGTTAAGCTGTTGCATCCTGCCACGGGAATAAGCCACGCCAGGCACCGTTATAATGGTATGATTGCACCCAGTCTGGGGTGAAGGCTTCATCTGGTGAGGAACGTCCTGGGTAACCGGTTCAAAATGCGAAGAGTAGCGATGAAGCAGAGCTTTGCTTTGGGTGGATGAGGCGAGAACATGGTAACTGAGGCAGGGAAGTAGGAAAGGCCCCTGACACCCAGCTCATGCTTCGTGCCCTCGGTCTCCTGCCGGGTTTGTCACAAGAGACCTGGAGCGGGAATGGTTCTCCCACCTGTAAAATGAACATGGTCGCTCAAGTGATGGGAGGAGGAGAGTGGAGCTAGAAGAGAAATATGAACTAGGCAAAGGCAGAGAGCAAGGTGAGGATGACAGACAGATGGGGAAGAGGGGGAAAGAGTGATGGATGGGGGTGGAGAGGAAGGACAAGGAGACTGCACCATCCTCACCTTGATGCGGTCATTCTCCTTCTGCCACTTATCCACCTCGTCTTGGATCTCGATGATCTTCAGCTGCAGCTGCTCCTTCTGCAGCGAGAGCTCAGCCTGCGGGAGGGGAGAGAAGGAGACCCATGAGAGCCAGTGCTGGGGGCCCACTTCAAAGAGATGCTCTGCTTTGACTTACTATGGTTCAGGGCCAAGCACATGGCTGGGGGCTACAGGTTCCTGGCATCACTTTCATGGACACCACGTGTTGGCAGCTGGACAAGATCCCAGTGCCTCCAGTTGGGCCAGGGCACTGAGCTTCCTAAGCACAGCTCCTGCTCGACTTGGGGTGGGATTGGGAATGGTACTGCTTTTAATCAAGCTGGAGTGATTAGCTGGAAGGGAAAGAGGCCTGTTTCAAAATTCAGCTGCATTTGTAATGCAGGGCCCAACCCAAGGCGTGCCTCTGCAGCAGTAACAGTTTGCATGTAATTAGGGAATGACGCTGAACTCGTGTTGCAACCGGGACATGGTGCCGCTGGCAGGATTTCTGTTTAGACAGGATCCTGGATTAATTCGCTCAGGTTTGAAGGCTTTCGTGTTGTGATTGAACAGTGAAAAATGAAAGTGGGGGGTGGGTGGGGGGAGCACTGGCTCAGCCTAGATCAGCAGCTTTGCCTGGATGCTTTCGAGAGCCTCTTCAGGCTGGCTTCCCATGAGCGCTTGTGCGTATGATTTGTTTGCTGGGGAGGAGGTTTGCAGAAAGATTGCCGCTGGAATGTGCCCATTGCGTGTGCTGCGATATGGGTCTTCCTGTGCACTCGGTGCACGTCGGAGGACTGTTAGACTTCCCCACCTCGGCATCCATGCAAGTTCTTGCAATGGTGCAACTCGTACGCCCCCAGCATCAGCTTCAGCTCAGACAAACTCCAACTGGTCTCCAAACCCCACAGATCCTAAATCTATCTGTGAACTCAATGCTGATCCAGGGTATTTCAGTGCATGCAAGACTTGCCTCTGTTTCCCCCACTAAATGTCTTTCTTAAAGCAGTGTTCATTTGTGGGCATCTGAAAAGCTTAGTCCTCTGAAACAGTCCCCAAACCCATTGGAAGGATCCTAGGGGTACAACTGGAGATCTAACAGGGTTTAGTAGTGTGGATATGAAAGGGTGAAATAGCTAGGGGTGGAGGCATCAAGGTCAGTAACCTAATGGTGTCAGATAATATCATACACAGAAAGGGAGAAGATGAGAAGGCTGGCCTTGGGGGAGATGTTGCATGGTTTCTATTACTACAAGTCTCTCATCAGAAAAGGGATTTTGTTGGATCTCAAACACAGGAGACTTTGTTCCCTGGTTTGTGTTTAGGCCACCCGAAACCCATGCCAGAAGAGTCCCTGCCCACCCAGGAGTCTCCCCACAGTCCCTTGATCTCCCTCCTGCTCATTGTGCAATGTCATCTCCAGCTTTAGGCCACCCATGCAAAGAGAAAGGATGCTACCGGATGGAAAACATGTTGGATCCAAAACTCCACCCCCGTGCGGTAGTCCATCAAGTTCAAAGGCGCTTCCATGAACTACCGGGATAGTAATTAATGGTTCATCAAGGAAAGAGCAGAACTTGAAAACTGGCCTTCTTCGTAAGAGCTCCCGGCATTACGAGAAGGCCGGTAGGGCACCCAGGATGGGCAGCTCTTTTATAGGTGGGGATGGACTCTCTTGCTGAAGTGGGAACTGGCTAGAAAGGCTGTAGGGAGAATTTAAGTTAATGGATGGATGACAGGGATCATGATCACATACTCGTATGGCAGTTTTTAATTTAAAAAAATGTCCCAGAGGGATTTGCCAAGCTATTTCTAGGGCAGCATATAAGCTGTACCATCCAGCAATGAAATGCAGCCACCTTTTAGGTGGAGTGCAGCAGCTTTTCAAGAAAATTTCTACAAGACAGTTCAAGGCAAGAATGCCACTTGCAAGGGAAATTACATAGGCACTTCAAGTCATCAGAATCCAAATGTTGTCATTTCTCCACGGTGGATTAAGGTCAAAACGCCAGGGTCAAGAGCAGAGAGAAAGGGTTTTTTTTGAAGATGCCATCAAGAGGCAAGGGAATGAGGAGGGAGGTGAAGAGTGGACTGAAGCTTGGTAGAGTACTTCCAGGTCCTCTGAGGTGGGGGGATTTGTAAAAGGGGTGGGCAGTGCATGTTAGTGCAAATGTTAAAATTGCTCATGCTCAAGAATAGGGGAAAGAATTTAAACATGAACTCAAAGAAAGAAGGGAACTGGAATGACACCTCAGCTGAAGGCAAAGGTCCAGGTTTTGTAGGGGAAAGTGCACAGTGTGAGGAAGAAAGTTGGCTTCATGCTGCATTCATGCCTTCCCTGTTTGGGAGCTGTCTGGGGGACCCCAACTACACAGACACCCCAGCTCCCCCTTACAGAAGGGGCTGATGGGGGGACGACATATACCAGCTCCATGCCATTAAGGGCAGCTTCATGTCAAATCATTCCCCAGGGTCCAAACCCCACTGTCTGGCACATTTGTCGGGGGGGGCTGTACAAAATAGCTAGAAGCAAGGCTGAGTCCGGCCTGATGGAGATCTCTTAAATCACAGAGTTCAAATGGCTGCAACAAGAGGCGGGAGGAAACGGAGAAAATCCATCCATTGTTGAGACCAGGAAACAGATGATGAATAGTGGTGTTAAGGAGATACAAGAATGGCTTCCTAATTTATCGACCCACATCCTGGCTGGAGCAGCCCCAGCATGGAGAGCCTATACCTGGAGACAGCGGATAGTGGCTCTTGCCTCAGGATGCAACTCAGTTTTGCTATGCAGGCATCGTGTTTCCGTCATGTTAGACATGGGACCCAGGTGATCCCATCCTCTCAGGACCTTGTCCCTGAAACTCAGGTGCTTTACCTTGCTGCTCAGGCTGTGCTGCATTCACAGATTTACCCCTCAGCCCTGGGCAAGCTCCGGAGAAACGAAGCTGCTCAAATCACCATTGGCAGTGATGCTGCTTACTCAGCCTCCAAGCTAAGATTAACAATCCTGGTACAACATGCCCCGTCTCTCTGCTGGGCTAGTATTTCTAGCCCTAAATTAGGATGGTGGCTTGGGAACCACAGAGCTCCTCAGTGGAGACAAGGTCTCATAGCAAAGCAAAGCAAAGCAAACCACTCCCCAACCTCGCAGCCACGGGGAGGAAACAACCACCTCCTCCACCGGGCCAACAACGTGCTCTTGTGTGCTGCATAAGCAGATGGCCTGGAACAGTGCAGGAAGGGCAGAGACGGGAAGCTCCCGGGGGCCCTCAATGACTTTTTCACTTCAAAGCCTAGTTCAGCCCATTCAAAGACTTCCCTTTAGAAGTTCTTTACTTAGCCGAGACTTAGAGCATCCAGCTCCAATCATTGCACGTCCAGTCCCAACCACCTCAATAAGCCCACAAGACAATACAAACTTTCCTGTAAAGAACAAAAGAAAATCAAAGCACTTTGTGCTAGAAATGACCTGACGTGAGGCTGGAGAACAGCAAGGCCGTGCTGTTGACAGATCTGTGGCTGCAAAGAGTTTCCAAACGCTTCCTTGTTTGAAAGCATCGGTTTTGCTGGAGGGTTTTGTGTGCGTGTGAATTGCTTAGAGGCTTTGTCGCTTCACAACGCAGCCTGCCTGTCTTGGGTTTGTTTTTTTTTTAAATGGCCTGGCCCTGAGGAGGTCTTGCTCTTTACTTTAAATCTGCAGCAGGAGATTAGCCCAGAGGAGGCCTGAGGATTGCATTAAAAAGTCATAGGATAAAATACGTGAAGAGTGTTGGGAGCAAGAGCCATTCATGACCGCCTTTGGCACTGGGCGGCAGAGTCAGACCCACTCTCTGGCCTTTCTTTCTGCACATCCTCAGTCTGGGAAATGAAGCATGTCCTCATCCCGACCTAGTTATTGCCTGGCCATCACCCTGGAGCAAAGGAATCAGGTCCCGGGCCAAGCCTGCATGAGTGGATGGCATAGATTCATAGATGCTAGGGTCGGAAGGGACCTCAATAGATCATCGTGTCCGACCCCCTGCACAGGCAGCAAAGAGTGCTGGGTCTAGATGCATGTCCAACCTCCCCTTGAAGACCCCCAGGGTAGGGGGGAGCACCACCTCCCTTGGGAGCCCGGGCCAGACCTTGGCCACTCTGACTGCGATGAAGGTCTTCCTAATGTCCAGTCCAGCAGCTATGCTACTTGACTTCCGAACAAGCCGACTCCCTCAAGTTGCGACGTGACCAGGCGCTGCGGTCTGGAGTAACGCGTGCGCGTGTGATTCATACTGATAAAGCCCCAGACCCCTCCGGCTTAGAAGCAGGAGAAATAACACCTTTCAGGAATGCATCTGGGATCCCTCTGGGGCCTGGGTGCTATATTAATGAGGGCCAAGAAAGAATGTAAAGAAAGCAGACATCAAAGGAAGCCCTGGTTCCAGCAACAGCTTTTATCTTCGCTACCCTGCTCCCTGTTTGCAGGCAGCAAGTCCTGCCTCGTTTGGAGGCAGGAGTTAACCATGAGTTAGAGGAACACATGGTGGCTTGTATTTTTTTTGGAAAAGACAGATTTAGGAGAGGGCCTTGCGGAGATTAGATGCAACATTTAAGGGGATGGATTCGAGGCAGATGCTACCAAGCTGCTTGAGCTGGCGTGAAACGCGTGAACGAGGAGGCATGAAATTAACTGCAGAAGAAATAAACCCTGCAGGGATTTCAGTGGGGGCTGCTTTGTGCGGAGAGTTGCAGAGATACGGAGCAAGTTATAACAAAGCTGGGTGCAAAGAGCAGCCAGGCAAGGACAGCATACTGGGAACGGGAGCACGAGGGCATGGAAATCGGGCAGCTGCTCTGCTTCCTCCCTACCACGGCTGACGGTCTGAGTGAGAAGGTTTAGGGATTTCCTTCCCTTCAGCCCTGGGAAGGATTAAATCACATGTCTGTATTTGGGGTTACTGAAGAACTGGTCGTTCTGCCCGTACAGGCATCTGTATCGTCCTCTGCTCGCTGCGGCGTTGGAGGATCTAACACCACACACAAAATGGATGGGTTGGTGGGCGGAGGCGCGCCGATGGTATTTGGGAGATCTGGCACCACCTCCGGATTCTGCCACAGGCTCTATGCGACCTTGACCTACTTGTGCCAACCTGTAACATGGGGAAGGGCGATCTCTTCTTCCTGCCTCGACTCTTAAACTCGCAACGCACCTATACAGCACCTAGTACAAGAGGGCCCCAGTCCGTCTGGAAAATGCTCCTGTAATAGCAACAATGCCCATGCCCAGAAAGCAAGCAGCAGACAAACAAATCAAAGGCCAGAGGGTCTGTCTTTAGCCTGGGGGTACTACACTCTTAGGCAGACTGCCTTTCCATTGAAACTGCAGCCCTGTCAGCTTCTGCACCTTTCAGTCCCACTCCAGCGCGTTCGTTACCTTCCCTAACACGGCGTCAAGCAAGGCTTTCCATAGTTGGGGTTCAACATTATCATCTCAATAGGTAAATGAGCCCAGAAACATTGCCACCACCGTTTGCACCAGCAGTTTGCTTGGCAGAAGCAATCCTGGCTTTTTTTTAATGCCTTGTTTTCACCTTACCCACCTTGAGACCCTCCTCCACGCCTACACCCATGACGGGTCTAAATTGCCTTTCCCAAGTATGGAGCAAGAACAACAGGGACCGGACGCCCGAATGTCGAACTGCCATACCCAAAGTCAGTGCCCCGTTAAAGTCCGTGCAAGCTTGCTATGCCTTGCACCCCTGGCCTCCCCGTGGAGGCACTGGGAGAGAGCAAAAAGGCAGTGACCTAGTACTGAATCAAGGGAAAGGAGAATAGGAGGGGGCAGCCAGGAGCATTACCTCTTTCCCTGCTTTCTCGACCTCCACCGTCACCGTGCTGTGGTTCTTGTGCTCCTGGAACATGCAGAGGTAGCAGATGCACATCTGGTCTGTCTGGCAAAACAGCTCCATGGTCTTCCCGTGCACCGGGCACTTCCTCGCCTCAAAGTCCCTGATGGGGTCCAGCAGCTGGTGGTCCCGGAAAGCGGCGCCCTCCAGATGGGGCTTGAGATGCAGGTCGCAGAAGGAAGCCTGGCACACCAGGCAGGACTTCACGGCCTTCTGCTTGTTGTCGATGCAGGAGTCGCACAAGACATCTTCCAGCTTCACCCTGGGCCTTGACCCGGCCACGCGCTCAGGCCTGTTGAAGTTTAGTTTCCTCAGGTCCCCGGTCTCTACAAAAGGGAGAGACGGCTTCTTCAGGTCCCCAAACTGCGAGCTAGGAAACAGTGGCTTCCTTCCTTCCCCATCGCTGGCCAAGAAGTTCTTCTTCAGCTCTGCCGCCAGGAAGGGTTTCTTGAAGTCCCCCTTTTCGGTGAATGAGATCGGGGGTTTCTTGAAGTCTCCCAGCTGCACTCCTGGGTACGGCAACTTCTTGGCGTCCCCCGAGTCCACGCTGAAGTAGCTTGACCGCTTCTCGTCGGCGGACTCCACCAGCTGGATGATGGGCCTCTTCCAGTCCGCGCCAGGGAAGAGGGAGCTCTTCACTTGCCCCGTCTCCAGAGACGAGCCCCCGGCGCTCTTCACCGTCTCGTCTCCCCTGCCGGGGCTGGTGGGCTTCTTGGCTTCCTCTCCATTTTTCTTCGGGCTGGACGGGCTCTTCGCATCCTCTTGTTTCACAGCGGTGCCGTTTGTCCTGGCTGCACTCCCCGTTTCCATTGCGCGGCAGACCAAACTGGCTCTTCTCCACCGCTTGTTCTCTCGCCCTCGCTCCTTCCTCAGCCCCTGAGAAGAGGGTAGGTCTCTCCACTGGCTCTTCTCTCTTGATTAACCTTGCCAGTTGTCTCCCCGCAAGGAAGGGAGGTGGATTGGAGGCAAGGCTCTGCTAAATGACACACCTGGACGTACTGGGAGGGGGAGGAGAGCACCTGAAGTGTGCTGGGTTGAGGCAGAGAGAGACGTAACCAAAAGATGAGATTTTTACAGCTGTGCTGGCAATTATTTCATGCAGTCCCCACCCAGGAACCTTCCAGTCTAACCAGGTTTTTGGCGAGGGGGAAGGGTTGTTTATACACATGGGGATTTAACAAAAAAAATAACTTTCATTAAGCCACAGCAACCAGTTCTGCCGCTTGTGTCGTCCCTAATTGCTTCTCGCCGTCGGGAGTGGAGAGGTAGGCAGGGTTGGCAGGCGTGAGATCCACAACATGGGCTTGGTAAGTGGGTCATGCCCATGCACAAAAATAATTAGGGCCGTAATTAAAATGAATATGGAGAATAGCATGCGTTAAGCTGGGATCTCCAAGGCTCAGCACGCTGAGCGGCGGAGGGAGGGGAAGGGGAATGGATCACGCTGCGTGTGATTGACCCTCGTCACCCGCTTGAAATGTTGGTGTGATTCAAGTTGGAGCCGTCCACAGGTTTAGGTGTCCCAGCGATGAACTCAGCAGCCAAGAGGACGTGGGAGAAACAGAGTAAATGTGAACCAAAGCATGGTGGCCACTTACTTTTCAGCGTGACCATCAATCGTGTGATCAACGGACCTTAAAAGCCCCCGTCCACCTTATTGCCTTGCAGTCATGGAGAAGACTCTCACTTCCATAGATACCAGCTTGCCACCCATATTCACCCCAATAAAAGGGCTTTGCAATGGGTCTGGATGGTGACTAGGTGTGCCGTGTTTCGGACCTTGATGGTTGCGACTGGAAACACTTTCCAGGGCGAATTGAAAAGATAAATCATTTAAAGGGTTGAGCATTTTTTTCCTGTTTAATTTTCACCTTTTTACCCACATGAAATTTAAGAAAAATATTTAATTGAAATAAAAGGAATGGGGATTTGGAGACGCTTCGTCTCTCTTCCCTGTGCTCTTCCCCTGTTTTTTTCTCACCACTAGAAAAGAGGAGGAGGTTGGCACACGTGAAGACACCTACACTGTTTCCTCTTGATTCAGATCAAATAGACGTTTGCTGCTTGTTTCAATGAAAACCCCTTTGAAAGGTACCCGCATGTTCGTGATAAACCAGCAGCTGCATCTCCACTAGATGCAGATGCAAGCATTGCCAAGGCAAAAGGCTTTCAGAGGCCAACAGGCACTTGCACCAGCTCAGCTCTGATTTCGCTCCATTGCTATCAGTGGAATTTCAACCCTTTTTAGCCTCTTCCCAAAAAGCAGGCGCTCTCGACTATGAGGAGCCCAGCCCAGACGACGGTTTGTTTAATGGATGTGAGCAAGAGGCCCCTTCAGCAATTTCTAAATACCAGGCTTTTATTAGTGGGGCAGCGAGCCCTCCTGCATGGACTCCGGCTCCCGGTATACGAAAGGCCAATGCCATTTTTTACAGAACAAATCTTATTAAGGGAGAAAAGATTGAATTTTCCTCCCTTCACCTCCTGGCTTCCTCAGCTGAGCTGCTCTTTTCCAGCAGTGGCCCCGGTAGATCTCGAGGTGATTAACAAATGTTCCAGGTGGAGTAAGGCTGCACTCGCGTGTACGAGGGGAAAATCCACAGAGCCTCCCTTAGTGCTTGAGAAGGGGGAGAAGGCAAAAAAGCACGTGGCGACGTGGCTCAGGGAAAGGCAATTTAGCTTCCACTGCTCTGCGGTCACCGGTGCTAATAGAGTCTGGGTCTCAGTGGGCAATGCAAGCGAATTAAGGGCTTAGAGTCTGATCTCGGTTACACTGATGTAAATCCCAAGCACCTTGGAGCCGAGTGCAGCTCGTCTGGACAGGCTCCAGCGTAACTGTGTCCAAGGATCCGGCCTGGTGCTCTCTCCTCGCTGAGATGACCCTGCCCTGCTCTTGCAACGGCAACACGAGGAGATGCTTCTGCCCACGTGGTTCCTCTGCAGGATCAGGGCCCTCCAGCAAGTTGGGCAATGTCTATTCCCTGCCTTTGTCCACCATCATGGCCGTGGCTAATTCAGTTCCTTCATTAGTAGCAATCTTAGCAGCAGCAGGTTGTCACTGGCATCGTAACCAATGGCACCCAATGCTGGATCTGGTTTTGGTAAAGCCCCAGCTCCTGGAGTCAAGTGGCGACGTGCAGAAGTAAAGAACCCCAACATGGAGCGGTTTATACAATGGCATGGCTTTTAAGTCAGCCTCATATTTGCGGTGAGAAGCCGGGGGTCTGATCCGGAGAGCAGGGGAGCCTGCCTACCCCATCCAACCTCTGCAGGCCGTAGCAGACTCCCGCGCCGTCACGACCGGCCCCCCCGGGCATTGCCTGCCTTGGAGCAAGGCGATAAGTAGACCTGGATAAGCAAGGGCTTAAGTGCATCCGGAGCTGCCCTGTTTCAGGGCCTGCTGCTTTCAAAGGGCTGTTCTTCCGCGGAAGACAACGCAGGGAAAACCCACTCTCACTCTTCCGTCTTCCACTTCCTTCGCACCTCGCTGCGCCCACTCTTCGTGACCCGTTGCCAGCCATGTTCCCGCCAGGTCCCGCCCTCCCTCTCCGTGTTACTCTTGGCTCTTGCTCCTGTTTGCACTTGTCTGAAACATGAGCTTGTTTGATCTTTTTGGAGTTGTTTTCAGGCATTGCCATACCAGTCTTGAGTCGCTGGGTATCTGTCAGAGACGGGCAGTGGGGAAATAGTAGCAGGTCCTAGTAGCTTTCTGGATGGTTTGTGTCTCCGCTCCCCAAGCCGACTGGCAGGATACCGCTGCCAGAGTCCCATACCGGCTTTACTTTGCATTTATACGACTTGTTTAAGGCTACCTGTACCGGTGCCTTACAGAGGATGGAGAATGAGGTGCCATTTTAGGACTTGTGTCTTTTGTATAGCCCGTTCCTGTGTTTCCTGCAGGACAGAGAGCTCTCCTGTGCGGTGCCCCATGGTAGGTCTGGGGCATCTCTGAAGGTTTTTCACAGGCTACGCCCGTTTGTAATGCAGGGCAAGGCCCTGATTCATCGCATACACCCATACTTGGAGCCTTTCAAGCCTCCTCCGTGCCTTTCATGTGGGGACCTTGGAGCCTTTTGAAAGGATCAGTAAATGAAGCTTCGCAACACCTCTGCAATGGAGGTCAGTGTTACTAACCCGCACAACAATTTGGGAAACTGAGGCACGGGGAGGTGCGCTGATAATAAATGGGGTCAGGCCTGGGTGGCTTTGGGGATGGTGCCAGATTTGGAACCCGTGATGGACGCGCCTGCCCTGGCCCACAGCTGTTTTCATGCACGTTTTGGTGGTTGCTTTCCTCCTCTTTGATTTGTCCGATTTGGATTTTGCAGCGCTCGCTCTCACTGGGCAGCAAACTCAATACTGCGGCAGTGCCCAGGAACACCCATCCTGGGCCCAAAACCACACGTGCTAGGCGCTGTCCACATGCATGCAGGGTTGCTTTTTTAATTTGTTTCCATAAGGGACATATTTTTGGCTTGCTTGTTTATAAAAAACCAAACAAACCGCGAGGAGCCGGACCAGGGACAGATCAGTCTGGTTTAAAATGAACAGAATGAAGAGAGTTGAAAAATTCCCAGGCTGCTTAGAGCTAGCTCTCCTCCCCAAAGTAGATTTGCAGCCGCCGAGGCCAGATAAGGCAGTGGGAGGCTGGGTGCCAGTCTAATCCATAAGCCTCTGGCCTGGGTCTTTTAACAACTCGGTGGCAAAGTTCAGCAATTCGGGCTACTCATTGCCTCTTCTGCATTAGTCATTAGACAAGCTCCCCATGCACCCCTGTCTCCAAAACACCCAGTACAGCCTCTCAGCTGTGAATCCTATTCAGGAAACCTAATATACAGATTACAGAGCTATCCCCAGTGCAATCGGGGAGTATATAAACCAGTCCATCCAAACCAGGCACTGATGATCAATGACCGTGAAATACTGCTTTCCTCGGATCTGTGGTGCAGTGCCTAATTCTGCACTGCCGCTCAGAGAACAAGTTCAGAGGCCTTATTTTGCCCTCCCTCCATCAGCGTCAACTGGGAGCAAGTTACTCTGGCATGGGATGTGTGTGAGGAGTACCCGGCTTAGTGGGTTTCTATCTAAATATGTAGTGAGCTGTGAATTACTTTAAAGTATATCTGACCTCTGCAATCTGCAGCAAGTCATGGGTGTAAAAGGCGTGCTTGTTTAAAACCTACCGTAGCTCCTGGCAAGAGGCAGCTAGAAAAGGAAAGGAAAATGTAATTGTCTGTGCAAGGGGCACGTTTAGTGTCACTTGCTTAGCTTTGGTAACGGGTGAGTTTGCAAGGCGAGGGGGAGGCAGTAGGGGAATGCAAAGGAGAGAAGAGAAGGGGTGGAGATTTGCAGTCTGGGAGGTGTGAGGGAAGGGAAGCATTTGATCCCCGGGGTCGCCACACTTAATGATGCCAAGTGTCCAGTGGGGCATAAGCGTTTGGCCTGCTGCTCTATTGCCATTGAGCCGGGCCCAGTGTTTCTAGCAGTAGCACTTGGGATCTGACTTGCACCCTTCGGGACAAGTTATGCCCTTCGGGACAAATACCATTTAATAAAAAGGACAGTGCCCTTTATTAAATGAATTGCAGTTAATGTAGATGCTGCATCAAGCACGCTGGTGTTGGGACGTTGCAGCTGATGACTGGAGATTGTTCCTTGTCCCCTTGCAGCGAAGCAGGATTAGCTCTTGACCAGGGTGGGTTGAGCCTTGCAGCACGGCAATGGTGAAAAGCTAATTAAACCTCCTGACGATGATGGGAGACAGGGCAGTGGTTTCCTGTCCTCCCAATGGGAAACCACGAAGCACGAAAGTGGCGGGGTTCGTCCAGAGACTTGCACATACAAGGATGCGAGGCTGAAAGATTCACCGCCCCCCGAGCCCTCTGGTTTTTTGCTCTAGGTGTGAAAGGAAAGCATGGGGGGATTGGTTGGCCACAGATGAGACGGAGGACTTGTTCTTCCAACGGAGCTGGAAGAAGGAGCTCCTGAGTTTGGTACCAGACCATACAAAGGGGCAAGGAGAGGACTGAGGAGGCATCAGAGCAAACCACCTACCCCACTTTTCCCCGAGATCCCCGGCCTGGTATGACGGGGTGCTCTACCCCGCTCTGTCCCACGCCCTTACGGGGCTGCAGCGCTGCCAGCAGAAGGCTGATGTCTCTCTCTCTCTGCACAGAGGAAACAAATGGGCCGACTTGCTAATTAAATCAGGCAGTGAAGACAAGCGAAGCTGATGACATGGGATGTGATTCATGGCACAGGAAGGAGAGGTGAAGTGGGGACAGCGTGAATCAGAGCCTGAGAGGTGGCTGCCAAGAGGGGGAGCGACGGTCGGGAGAGAACGGGGGGCAGGTCAGAGACCGAAAGAAGGGGAAAGAAAACGGGGAGAGCCCTTTTTGGGACTCCCTAATGCACGCGGGGCGCTACGCCATCCTCCTAGGCACGCTCAGCCACCGGCTGGCTTCCCTGCCGGAGCGTCTGTCCTTGGCAAGGAGGCGCTCGCCCCCGCACACCTGGCAGCCACCTCCTCTCCCTGGTTCCTGCTTCCAGAGGCAGACGAGCGGGGCTGTCTCTTCCCCGAGCTGTCGGGGCCTGGGCAAGGAGGAAGCAGCCCGCCCCTGTGGGGGTGAGGAGGGCAACATTGCCAGCCTTCAAGCAGCAGGTGGGCAGCGGGGGCAGGAGGTGCCCAGCCCCGTTGGTGCCTCGGGAGCACAGGCTCTAACAGGTTGACGGAGACTCCCTTCCCCACCCACCTGACTTCCTCTGCTGCTGCTTGCCAGCCCTTGGCACGGCCGCTGGACCTGCCCCTACCCTCCAGGCTCGGCAGTGCTGAAGAAGCAGAGCCAGGCTCCTGTTAGCACTCAATAACCCAGAGTAGCCCTGTGAGGCCAGTGGGTCCCTCCGCATCTCTGCTTCACTTGCCTTGGCACCCCCAGGGTGTCCCGGAAGCCACTGCCCCACGGTGCCATCGTGATGCCCTCGTAGAGCACAGCCCCCCGGGCAAGCTGGCCCCGTGCCCCACTCCGCTGCAGCATGGCCTGGCGATGGGGACGGGGGTGGAGAGGAGGGTAGCGACTGGAAATCCCGCATGCGAGGCTCTGGGAAATGAGGCCGCGGCGCACAGAAAGGGACTGTGAGCTCAGCTCTTGTGTCTCATTGTTCTGTGAGGTTTTCAGCCGGCAAAGCCCCTGGGAAGTGAAATGGGGAAGACAGGTTGCAACAAGGGCACTTATTCACTGTGTGACAGAGCAAGACAAACATCCAGCCTCATGCTCTTGGGGCTGGGTGTTTTACCCTCCCCGGTCTCGGTTTCCTACCAAATGTCTGCGTGCAGCAAAAGCTGTGGAGCTGGGGAGGGAGGTGGGAAAGGCAGGAGATGTGAAAGCCGGGGGAGAAAACCAGGAAGGGAGGGAAGGCGCAGCCAAGTGATGATAGGAGGCCGGAGGATGGGCCCCGTGGGCCTGGTGACTCACCCGGGTGTAGATCAGGAGTGGCTGAGCTCAAGCTAGTAGCATGACGCTGGGGTAAAGGCGAGATCAGAATTGGACCCTGTGTGTGCACTACAGCCAGCTGCCTTGCTCAGGCTAGCGCCAGGGATGAATTTGGGCCCTTGTCCACAGGACAGACAAAGGGGCTTTCTAGGTGCCACTGGCTTTGCACAGCCAAAGAGAAGCTCCCTGGTTCTCCTGATGCCTACGGGCCATGACGGTGCTCGGTCTTCTCTGCAGCGCTGTCTCTGGCACGGGGCCGCGGCAATTACCTGCTAACCAGATTCACGCCAGTGTGTTGGTGCAACTGAGTCCACTAGGTCCAACACATCCATTGACAGAGAACTGTTCTTCGGTGGTCGAGGAGCTCCCGGCTTAAATGCCCTAGCCTGGCTGAGACGCGACGGTCGTGCCTATGCTTCTGGTTTTAAATGTGTAGGAGCCAGACCTCCTGGGTTCTGCAGTCACTTGTGACAGTCTTGTTGCATGTCCCGAGGCACGCTCTTTCCCCTCTTTGTGCCTCAGTTTCTCTAGCTGAAAAATAGGAAGGATAATTTCTTCCTTGCTCGCAGAGGTGCCATATGCCCCGCTGTTCCTCTAGCACTTTCCAACCAATGCACAAAGCATGCTTAATCTGCGTTGGCTGGTGGACATGGATCACACAACTCCACCTCCAGCTGCTTTACTCTGAGCTGCATCTCTCCTCCCTGTGCACCGACCAGGAGCAGGGGTTCAGCTGGGAGGGGGCCCTGGATGCAGATGCATCCCCTATGCCTCCATTGGGAGCCCAAGGCTGCACAGTGGGACAAATGCCCCTTAATAAAAAGGGCAAGGCCCTTTATTAAATGAATTGCAATTAATTTAGAGGCTGTGTCAAATCTAAAACCAGCTCAGCATAGGGTCACGGGCCTGGCTGACACCGGGAGGAAAGGTGAGGGGAAGAGAGCCTAAGACGGACCAATGCCCTAAAACGAGCAGAGGCATGGGTGTGCCCTCATGGCCATCGCTCCCTGCTGCCATGCAAGGCCCCTGCTAGCTGTGCCCCTGCCCCTGGTCAGTGCACAGGGAGGAGGGACGCAGAGAAGCTGGAGGTGGAGGTGTGCGGTCCGACTCTTGCTGGTCACAGCCCGGCGTTCCCAGCTATGGCGCGAAGAGACGAGGCCGGAAGCCTGGGTGCAAACGCTGGGGACAAGGCAACAGCCCCTCCTCTGATGTTTTATCCTCCGCGTGATTTGGAGACCGCGCAGCCCGTGGTGTCCTTGCCCTGCTTTGCAAGTGATCCTACCCCAGCTGCGGAGCAGGAGGGAGGACGTGCCTGGCTGGGTGCAGCGTGTCCCGGCAGGAGCGGGGAGAGAGCTGTTCAGGTGGGCGGCGGGGGCAGCAGGGGCGCCGGCTTCCTGCACCGCTCGCCCCAGGGCCCCCGGCGCTCGCTTCTCCCTGCTCCCCTCGTCTGGTGCGGGTGGGGACAAAGGAACGAATGCAGCGCCGCCGCTCCCGCGTGCCTGCCTTGGCTGGGATTTACAGAGCATGGGGATCAATGCTTTGCCCCAGAAATCCAGCCCTGGAGGCCACCCAAAATCCAGCACCAGCAGCCTCCCCGTGGGGGCTGGTGAACTGGGCATTGCCCACAGCGGCAGCACGAGGGGCTCTCGCTCTCCCTGGTAGACGTGGCATCTCTCGAGTCCCAGCTGTGTAAAAGTGCCTGGTCCCGCACACTCCCTGTGCAATGGGCACTGCAGGGGAGGATGGCTTGGGTGAGGATCTCAAAGAGGATGAGAGCCCCAGCACTGGAGCAATGTTAAGAAACGTAGGACAGGGCAGATGCCGCTGCTTCCCTGCAGCCCTTCCCCTGCTCTGCGTGCACCAGAAGGGCAATGGAGGGTGTCTGGAAGGCAGCTTCTGGGTCGGTCTGCTCACATGGCATGGGTGAGGCCCAGGGCCTGGGCCTCCCATAGGGAACGGGCACCTGGGATTGCCCAGAGCAGCCGCTAGGTGTCCCCCCCGGCCCGCGGGAGGGATGCGCCTGGTGCTGTTCAGAACTGGAACGTGCAAAACTTGCTGCTGGGAGGAGGGGAGGGGAGGGGGTTGCTGCTTTCCCAGGCATGGGCCGGCTGTCTTCCCCCCATGCCAGCGCACAGGCAGTGCCCGGAGGGGATGGGCTTTGCACAGTTTCACCATGCTGGGGCATGGCACAGCTAGGCTCGGTGTCCTGGCCGGGATGCAATGTACCTTGCCCCTGGTGGGCTGGCGACAGGGAAGTCTGGGGGCCTGGGGGTTTCCTTTCTTGTGCAGCCCTGAGCAGAGTCATTGCTTCAGTTCCCTGCCTTTGCAAAGGGCTCCTTAGTCACAGGGAAGCATTGCTCCTTCTCAGTTCCTGGATGTGCCAGATGGAGTCACTAGAAGTCTTCTTTTCTCCCTCTCTGCCACCAGCAAGCCAGGCAAGCAGCAGTGTTTCCCATGCCTACGCTAGAATGACCCCTGCCTGATCCCATGAAACCGGCTACAGACACTTTCTCAGCATAGTTCATAAACAGCAGAGCTAAGGATCAAATACCATCACCTTTGGCATGTCCCTGTATCCAGCAAGCCCTGAATATTTCCCAAATATCCCAGGAGAGAGTCAGCCCCAAGCTCTCCATCGGGCCAGCCACACCAGCTCAATTGCAACCCATCTTATCAGACGCCGGCTGTCGAAAGCAACGTATCCGATGCCTGTTCCTTCCCTCTGGAGGCCGGCCCTGTGAAGTGACGGGGGAGCAAGGCTGGGCTTTGAGCAGGGCAGGAAGCAAACCAAATCCCCCTCCCCAAGCCCTGCACACGTGCATTTGCTCCTGGGGGTGTTCTTAGCTGCCCTCGAAGCTGGCAGCACTTCATTGCTGCTTCGAGGAGTTTCTAGCCTGGAGTTTGGTCAGGATAATTGTTTGCACAAGAGCAGGGTAGTTTTTACGTCCCGGGTTGTCGGACAGTTGGGTTTGTTCGGGGGCTGGCAGCCGGGCTTGTGCAAGTCCCGTTTCCAGCACACCGGGGCACTGGCTCAGGCCGTGCTGGGAAGAGCACCCAATAAATGGCTAAGGGTTACAGCACTGTCTCCTCCAACTTTCATGCTGGGTTCTGTGTTTTCCCCCAGCCTCGCAGAGAGCCGTTATCTGCTATCTGTTTTTCCAGCCTGACCTCCCTTAGCTTGAGCTCTAGCAGGACCAGGGTCCTTGGTATCGCCACTGCTTTGCTGCTCTTATCCAAGGGAGGGGGCAGACAGGGATAAAATCACATAAATGAGCTGCCCAGCTGGCGTCTGCGTTCCTGGTCACCAGTTCCAAAAGTCTGTCCAGTTCCTTCTCTGGTTACACGCGCTGCTTGACGGTCCGTGCAGCCTGGCTTTGGGATACCGTGCGCCTCTAGCCCGAGGCGCTGTTGATTTATTCTGCAGCCTGCTTTCGATTGCTTTCTCACATGGGTTTGCTACCCGCCTGGCTCCTGCTGTGCTTGCCTTTCTCCCTCCCCGAACTCGTATTTCACAGAGATTTTTCCTTCTCGGTATACACAATGCCACGTATGGCTGCAAGCAGGGTGTTCTGCCAGCTGGGCTCGTCCTGACATAAGCCAGAGCTAAACTCGGCCATCACTCAGGGATCTGGTGTGGCCCCCAGCTAAAGGAGCAATGCCTGAAAGACGCCTGGGAGGAAAAGCACAGGGGCAAGGGGGACTTTAAAGGGGGTTTCAAATGCAGTGTGGAGAAGGAAAAAAATCACCTCTAGCCCGTTTCTTGAAACGGTGGAGCTACAGCAAACCTGTGCTGCAGTGGTGTAAGCTGCACGCCCCAGTATGAGTGGGTGTAGCGAGTTACTGGTGCATTGTGCCCGCATTAGCTGTACAGTTTGCCCCATGCTAAACGAACCCTCATCGACAGTGAGCAAATGCGATATTAAAGAGCAAGGTCAGAGAATTGTAGAAAATGAGGAAGGGGCCTCAGGAAGTCGCATCTGGTCCAACCCCCTGCTTAAAGCAGGGCCAGCCCCAGCTAGATCATCCCAGCCAAGGTGT
Organism: Caiman crocodilus; assembly: GCA_030014935.1. Classification (NCBI taxonomy): domain Eukaryota; kingdom Metazoa; phylum Chordata; order Crocodylia; family Alligatoridae; genus Caiman; species Caiman crocodilus. The sequence continues at coordinate 2,481,772 of JAGPOW010001661.1, forward strand.
GGCCTACCCAGGTCTTCAAAACCACCAAGGATGGAGACTCCCCCACCTCTCTGGGTAGCCTGTTCCAGTGTTTTACTCCCCTCCTCATGAGAGAGAGCTCTTCCCATTTAGCAGTGAGCCCTAGTTGTCTGCCAGCGGTGGTTGGGTTCCAGCTGCTAAGTCAGACCCTAGATAACCCAAGGAGCAGAACGAGGCCAGTCTCCAATGCCTTTTTGTCCTGAATCTGGTGGGACTCTTCAGTGTGCAGACCCGCGCTGCAAACTGCAATATGCCATGCTTTGCTGCTTACGGTGGTTTGAACTGATAATGCAAGGCAGCTTTTACCCGTCAATGCTGAGGTTACATTGACACAGATGGTGGCCCAGGCACTGGACCATTGGTAGCCAAAATCCCTGCTGTGACTTGCACCTCGAGCAGATGGGACATACTACCTGACATATTGCAGGCATAGTCCTGGAGGTCTTGGCCCCAAGTCAGCCCTGTAGGACTGACTGACCAGTATCATTAAAATGCACAATCCCCCTTTCTTGTATGGAAGAGAGAGGCTGCATATCCTATGAGGGTGACTAGAGGATGAGGGCGGAGGAAGGCAGAGAGCTCAGCAGTGCACACAGAGAAAGGCTTGCACCTCATCAGCCAGGAGCCTGGGGGGAAGTTGGTCAGGACCACCTGACATGGATGTATATTGATACTAGGAGCCCAAGCAACAGGATGGAGGAACTCGAATGAGTCCTGTGGGGTTTTAACAGGGTGACAGAGATGTGATGGATTAGCCATCGTGACTAGAAAGACAAGAATGATGGTGAAGGCCCTGGGGTAGCATTGTACGTTCGTGATGTGATGCCCTGGACAAAAATGCAAAGGGTGAACAGGGTTACAACATGTCTGAGTGCAGATTGCCCTGGAAAAGGATGGACTCCCAGTGCTGGAGTTTGCTATGGGCTCCGGGTCGGCCGTGGCAAGGATAGCGATCTCTGGAATGCCGTTAGAAAGCGAGATGCTCTCGGGAAACATGCCATGATGGGAGATTTGAACTTCCCATGGACAGATGAGAAAACAAAACCCGCTAGCAATCAGTAGAGCCAAGATATTCCTGGATGCATTAGAGCTGACAAGATTTCTTCACCAAATAGTCACAGAACCAACAATAGTTGATGCTATTTTGGGATTCGGTTCCAGTAACCATGAGGCCCTTGCAGCCGAGCAGCTCACAGAAAACAGCCTAAACATGAGTGCTCAGGAGGTGATTCAGTTTAAATGGCAGACTAAACACAAATGGGAGAATAGGATTATCAGTTTCATAAGGAGAAACTTTGATCTCGGTATCGAAGCCAGTTGGACTGAGGAGCTCGGGGGCTGCAACGTGGAGGAGGCTTGGAGTCTCTTATTTCATATCCTGAGTAAGGGGCCAAGGCCTCCGGATCTAAGCGGGTGAGTAGCCACCTCCAGAAGGGTATGAAGAGTCCTTAAGGAGAAGGCCTGAGGAGCAGGCGAAAAGGACCAACCTGCATCGAAGGCTTTGCCTGAGAGAGAGAGGTGTGTCGGGATAAAGCGAGACCTGATACAAGGGTTAGACCTTGCCCAGGGTATTGACACGAACAGCAGAAGGACATGGCAATCCCAAACCCACCAGCAAGGACTTCCAACAAAGCTGTTAAGCAGGACATAGTCTCCTCACTGAGTGACAAACAGCAAATTTAACACCTATATTGAAGAACAGGTGGGGAGGAGTAGCTTAGACAACCTCAGGGCCACGTGCCTGACCTCAACACATGCACAAGGCTTTAGAATAAACCTCAAAGCATAATTCAGGAAATGGCAGTAAATGGAAAAAACGCACTGTGAGCTTACCAAGGGTATATTACATGCAATGTCTTTCTTTGGTAGGCTACCATTTTTCTAGCTCCAGGAAAGTCCATCTAAAGGATTAGTGATGTAAATTGTCCATCAGTTCACTTGAGAATAAGATTCGAAGCACAATTAAGGAAATGGAGGTAAATGCTGACTGCACGAATTGTAAGATGGGGCATGAACTGTCCAAATGGATGGCAATAGCTGGCGGTCGAAGGGGAAGTATGGGGCTGGAGGAAGGTTCAAGCATTGGTTGGGGATCAGTCTGTCTTTCGTATCTGCATTACTGGCCTTGGCATAAAAAGTAAGCGTGGGTGTTTATGTCGGTGGTATTTGCTGATAAAGCAAACCTGGGGGGCCCGGTCCATGCCAACAAGGCTGAGCTATTTGGCAGGGACAACTGGATGACCTGGAGGGCTGAAGTAATGGAAATGGGATGAATGTCAAGAGCGCAGCGTGCCAGGCCATGCACCTAGGGGCAAAGGAAACCTAGCTAGTGTCAGGATGGAGCCCAATCCTTTTCTGAAAGGGGTGGCCTTCAATACAAGAGGACTAGACTTGGCTCAGCCTCATGTTCCCGGTGGAGGGAGTCAGGACTCCTGGGCTCCTGTCCAGGCTCCACCACCAAACTGCTGTTGCAGAGGTGCAAGTAAGGATACTTGCAATGTGTAATGTCGCTAATAATCAGACCCTTTCCTAGCTATGGCTGTGGTCAGGTAGGTTTTTTCCTTGAGCTTCCCTGTACTTGTTTCCAGCTCACGGACTCAGCCATGTGCTCGCTGTATGGCTCCCTTCACTGGAGCTGTTCATGAGGGTAGGAGCGGGGCTGCTAATTTAGTTCTTAACGGTACGGCAGGGCAGAGCGGTGGGGAAAAGGGGGCAGTAGTGGCTGATGAGGTGGAAGGATGGTTCAGTGATCAGAGACTACAGTTGTAGGTGCAGTTTCAGGACGGGAGCAAGACGCCTGGGTTCTCTCCCGTGGATTTGTTTTGTGGCTTGGGCGAGTTGTCCCCCCTCAGTTTGCCTGTTAGGATAATCATGTTGATCTCCCTGGGGGATTGTGAGGATTTGGGATGTGCAGACAGTCGGGGTTAGAGTGGTGCCAGGCGTCATTAAGGTATTAATTATTGCATACTCCTCCCATCCAGCCTTGACACACACTCACTCCATCTCTTCTTCACGATGCTGCAGCCTGCTCCGGTACCCAACTCTCCACCTAGTCCTCCCTTTCCATTCACTTGGGCAAAGAGGTGTTTGCTGGGGCGGCAGGGTGCTGTGTCCCCGACCTTGCGCTGTCAACATCGTGGGAACCATCCAGCTCTTAGGAAGGGAGGCATGTGGGAAAGGGAAGGGGAGTGAGAGGCAATAAAAGGGAGGGGAAGAGAGTGGAGCTTCCCCAAGTGGGAGGGCTGGGAACGCTCTCCTGCATCTGCCCTTACCCTTGCACCCAGGACTGTTCCTCCAGCCCCGGGCCCTCAGCTCCTGCAAGGACGGGGAAGATAAGAGGCGAGGTGAGGATGCAGGAGCTCTTGCCAAACAGCCGAGATGAGAAATCCCCAGAACTCGCTGTCAGCAGTTTTCTCTTCCTCTTGCATTTTGCTGCTTGCCTGTAGGGTTTTTGGGGCCTGGTGGCAAGTTGGAGCATGGGATGGAGCAGGGGGAAAGTTGGGGGGAGGAAATGAGAGCAGCGTGCAGGGGGAAGGGAAGTCCTGTGGGTGGTCAGTGACTTCCACGAGCTTTGCAGAAACATCAGGGCTCAGAGGCTGGCAATGCCTTCCCTGAGCGCCCTTGTTTGCCAGGGCTTGCTCCTCTCTCAGCTTGGGCTGCTGGGACACCGAGCTTCTTCCGAGCGTGCTCCAGCTGTCGGGGGGAGCTGGACTAGGGGGCATTGCCTAGGACAATGGGGACCTTGCCTGGTGCCAAGGAGAGGAGCAGACCCCTGCTCTGGCTATGCAGGGGCAGTGGTGGCCAGCACCAGGAGGGCTGACTTCAGAGGCATCCCTGCCGTGTAGGGAATGGGGTGGGCGACTGCAGGAGAAGCCAGGCAGCCCCTGCCCATTTCAGGACCTAGTTCAGTGTTGCTGCCTCTGCCTCAGTGTTGCAGCTCCCTGTCTCAGGGTTAGTCCCTGGGTCCTCTCCCATTCAACAGGTAGGGAAAGAGAGGCACAGAAGGGTCAAGTGAGCTGACCAGAGCCCTTCAAGGAAGCAGTGTCAAGCCAAGATAAGCCCCGACTTGCTTTTCCCCTCAGCCCTGCCCTACCCCCACACTCTTGGCCACTTCTCTCGCCTGTTTTCTGCTCCAGGGATGGGGCCCAGGGTGTGCTGCGAGGTCTGTGCGCAGTGCCCCGTGCAAGGCTGCCCCTGGGGGGTAGGGGTCTTAGGGAGGTCACTTCTTTGTGACCTTCCATCTCCCTCCTTTTATGAGATGCCGGCCTCTTTCATCTGCCAGGCTCTATTTCCTGCCAGGCAAGGCTCTGGCTTGTTAGTGCTCCTTGGAGCAATTTCCTTTGAACTCAGCTGGAATTAACATCTCCATGGCAATGGGAGCAGGGCTTTGTCTGGGGCAACCTGCCTTCACCACCAAGCAGAGGTCGGGGGAGAGCGAGGGGATAAGGCACCACCCTGGCCGACACCACTGCCTCCAAGTGGAGAAAGGCCGGTGCATGACCGGAGTGGGTGGGAGGGGAATCCCTGCCCTGACACAAGGATGGTTAGGGGGTGAAAAGGGGGTTCAGTCTTTGCAGCCACCTTTGCAGCTGAGGGAGTCCCTCGGAGCCCCCCGTGCCGTCCCAGTGCAGGGTGCAGGTCTCTTCCCAGCCCCCTCCATCGTCCCCGGGCTTCCCAATCGGGACGTCGCCCCCCTTCCTGGCCAGCCGCATGCGTGACCTTTCCAGCTATGCTAACAACGCGCCACCCGGGGTGATGCCAGGCCCCGGGATAAAGGCCCCCTTCATTCCTCCCCGCCGCTCTCCCGCTCCCGGCCGGGCCCAGGCAGCCCCGCGCTGTCGCTGGCTCACAATGTGGCTTGTTTTCTCGGGGATGGAGGCAGCGCCTGGCATCCAGGCCCGTAGGTGGGGAGGGCAGGCCTTGGTGGGGCTTCAGGGAGATCAAATCCTAGCTGCTTTTTGATGGGTGGATTTTATAAATGCCACAGATGGCCACGTCCCTTCCTCCTCCTTTGTTCAGTTCCCTGTTTCTAAACTTGCGGGCAGGGAGCTGTCACCCCCCCCCCCGCCCCCGTGCATGCACGCTCACTCCTAGGATGCAGGCAGAGAGGGCAGGAGCAGCTGGGCACTGGCTCATAGCCGGGCGGAAAGCGGAGGTCTCACGTGGGCGCAGTGCTGCAGGCAAGGTCCTTGCAGCTGCCTCTCCCGTGCAGGGTGCAAGCTCCTTCCTATGCGCCCTGCTCTGGGGCGTTGCATGACAGCGGAGGGGAGAGACACGGGTCCTCTAGCACGGACGTGGCGTGTGCAGGGGGGGAGCTGGGGCGCTGGGTTTGGGAGGCAGGCGTGCTCCCTCGGTTTCCCCCTCGGCCTCCCGGCCCTGCTCCACCCCCAGCCACTGTAGCTGGCTCGCAGCAGGCCCTGCTCGTTCTCTGTTAATGAGAAACTCCTGCACTTTGTGCCTTGAAACGGAGCCATGGTCCCCACGTGATTGCGAGGAAGGGCCCGGCCGGGGCTGCCTGGAGAGAGCAAGGCAGCTGATGATGTTGGCGCAAGCCTGGGTACCAGGGGCAGGATGCCTAGCCCCCCCACCCCCGGCCAGGGGACCCTGCAGCTTGCTTTGCAACATCCCTGCTGCCCTGCCTGACTCAGACACTCCTACGCTGTCTGGTGCCTTTCCCTTGACAGCAGGGAGTGGAAATTCGCCCCCATCTCCCAGGGCCGTGACTAGGACGCACGTGGCTGTGTCCTTGCCGTGTACCCATCCTGGCGGCCTGGGGGGTGGGCTATGAATCATATGGGGGGGGTCCCTGGAGTTGCGCCATTCAAGGCAGTCCCTCATGCCTGGGGGCAGCGGGCAAGGGCCCCCAGCAGCCAGGACGTGGCCATGGTCTGAGTCAGGGGGTCGTGACTGAGAGCGGGACGGGACTGTGGCGTGGACACGCAAGCCGTGCCATGGAGAAGGCTGCAAGCCCTGAGCCGGGGGAGGTTTCCACAGACCGGCCACGTGGCTCCGAAGCAGCAGTCCCCGGCTCTCGCTCGCGCCACCTCCTTGGGTCTCGCCGGGGCAGCGAGCGGTAGCTGCCTGGCAGTCCCCAGGGCCATGCAGGGTGGGGGTATCACAGGTGCCCAGCACATCTGTAAACCAAGCTTTGTAGTGGGTTGTAGAAACCTGCTCCCTGTGGGCTCTGAAATCCAGGCTCCGGGGCCCTGCCTTGCCCCTTCTGCCTGCGCAATCAGAATCGGACCCATTGACCCCATCCCCTTGCACCCCGGGGCCCAGTAACCCCATGCTGTGAGCTTCCCCCGCTCAGTAACATTAGCAAGGGGGAACCTTTCCTCCCAGCAGAAGCCCCCTCGGTGTCTCCCTTCTTTCGCAGCCTGTTTTGGTCTCCTACCGTCTCCCTAGGTTAACAGCTCCATTGGAAGCATCCCATTAGGCCACACCGTACAAAACATGGGGCCCTCCCGAACCTGGATTTTGTGGGGGCAGCCCCTGCTCCCTAGCAGAGGGAGCCTTGGGTAGGATGCAGCGCACTGACTTCCAAGTGTCGCTATGAGGGGGGCTTGGTCTTTCCCTTCCCTCGTCTCCTCTCCCCGGGAAGAGAGCAGTGGAGGCAAGAACAGGAAATTCTCAGCCAGCTGTGATTTCTCACTGGAATCTGTGGACCTGAAACCCACAGCTGGGCTTAATAAAGTGGGGCCCTTGGAGACCCTGCTGCAGCCGTTCTGGTGTTGCAGAGCTCGCAGAGGAGTGGCAGGGGTTTGGGGAGCGGGGAGGATGCGGGGGGCCCTAAGGCTGAAAGAACTGGAGGCGTTGGGGAGACCCCATCCGAAAGACCCCATCCTGCAGAAGAATGAAAAGGAAAATATCCCTCTGAAATCCTGGCCCAGCTCCGAGCTGGTGACTCCCGTGCGTTTTAACCACAGCCCGTGGCCTGGCAGGGAGCGGGGAGGCTACCTGGCATTGAGCTTCCTCCGCTGGCATGGTGCCCCTCTCTCATTATCAGTCCCGCCCGAGCGCTGGCTTTGCAGGCTCGCGGGTGGCGATGACGGGATCTTTGAGCCCATCTCCGCCATGCCACATCAGCAGCGTGCTCGGGGCACTAACGTGACCTTAATGAGGAACAGATTGTCTCTTGGAGGGGTGCCAGCTCCCCTGCGCAGGGATGGGGAAACCTTGAACTCAGACAGAGCTGGGAGTGGGAAGGCGAGACACCCCATGGGACCGGGCGCAGGCAGAGCCAGGGCAAGGCTGAGCGAGCACGCAGGGCCAGCCAGAAGGGGAATTCTCACTCTCTCTCATCTCCAGCTAGCTGGATTGCTGCAAGACGTGTAACAGAAGCTAGCCCCAATCTGTGATCGATCCATGGAGCAAGCACAGAGGCTGGACCAGCTCTGCCCTTCCCTCCGCCATTAACCCTGCAGCAGCTAGACGATGAGCTATTTCAAAGGCTGCTCCCATCTTCCTGACACTAGTATAAACCAGCAGCGACCCCACCGTGGTCAAGGATCCTGACTCTCAATTGCTCTGTCCTTTCCCAGGGGTGTATGGTTAAGGCTACCTTTATCCTTCCAGCTCAGTAGGGTTGCAAAGCAGCCTGCCAGTCCCCAAGAAAAGACAAGAGGCTGCTCTAATGTACACGCTGCTCTCATGGTCCTTTACAGATGCTGGGGAACAGTGAACTGTTGCAGTGCCCTGAAGCCAGACACCCTTCGTTTCCTCATCTGCCCCCTATACTTCAGCGGGGAGCAGGACCGATGTAGCGCCTTTATACCAAGTAGCACCTTCCTACCTAGCAGGGCAGCTGTCCACAGGAGGGGTATAATCAGGGGTCCATGCCCATGGTTTAAGACAGGGGTGTTAGTATTGCGGTATCTGCAGTACCCACACCGGGTAAAACACGAGACACTCGAACTTAATTTGAAACACGTGCCTTCACTTGTCATTTAAATGATGCACTTGTGCCTGGCCTGGCCTGCTTGGGTTCTTCATCCAAGTGTGGCTTGGTTTTCTTCTCATCTTGTGCCCATGAGTTACTTTGCCTTCTGGATTTGTGCGTGTGTGTTTCTCTGGACTTTTTCCCTATAAACCCCCAAAATGCCAAAAACAAAGGAAGCTGTGATGTCTTTTTGGCCAACGAGCATTACTTTCAGATGTTGGGTTATTTTATTTGCCAACCCTCCACTTCTAAATAAAAGCAGGCTCCGTTCCACAGAAATGCTCTTTCTGTCTAAGAGCGTAAAGAAGCAAGGTCTCGCAGCAAATCCCACCCTGGATCTCCCCGCTCCATGGTCTCCGAGGTCTCATTTTCGGGGTGCTTGCTTTAATAGACAGACTAAGGGCTACGCAGGGAAAATAGACCATTGTGGAGTGACCTTTACGAGGACACCTCCCCCCTGGGGATGCTCTTTTGGATTGAAATGGCTTGTATTCTGCAATAACTGCTGTGATCCTGAAACACACCTAGAATAAGGGGAGTTTCAGTCCAAAACAGAGCATCTGTAATCCCTGGAGCCTGTCTTATCGTTTCCAGTCCAGTTCCCCATTCAGGCAAACTCAAGTGGTTCCCCTCTCCACTTAATCCTGTTCCTTATAATTAAATGGATCCATTTTAACAGTTCCTCTCCCAGGTCCGCACCTTTTCCACTCCAGCTGCTGGGAATGGGTCTTACTGAGGTCACGGGATTGCTCCCACGAGTCCGGCTTACAAGTGGCCCATGAAGACCAGGCCTCTTCAGCTACATCTGATTGCCCTTCCTTTCTTAGCATGGTTCTCAATCACCCATGCCAAGCTATACTTGCTTCATTTGATCCCATTAAATCCATGCTTCCTGCTCCCAAATCAGGCATTTGACCACTTGTGCTAGGACACCGCTGCACAAACACAGAACAGAAAGACCGCTCCTGCCTTAAGCTGTGGTTTGAGCCAGGTCCTGTTAGACCAAGCTCATAGCAGGTCCCATAGCAAGAGAGCAGCCCCAGGTAAAGGTGCAGCCCATATGAGCTTCCTTCTAACGGTGTTGTCGGTTCCCCTTTCTCTGCCCCTGACCGGAGCGTCCCACCCTCTCTCAATCCCACCAGCTCCTTCAAATGCTTGAATTCAAAGTCCCAGGGTTGGATCTGCCTGCACATTGGTGCCCTAGGGCCAGGATTCCCATGCCCAACCTCTAAGCCAAGCAAGATCCAGGCTTCATCCCCTCTGAGAGGTGAAGATATCTATCGCACACATGACCTGCCTATGTTTACTTGCTGCTGGTATGACTGGGAGCTCATCGCTGTTTCACAAGTAGCCAGGCCTACCGCGGTAACTTCCCCTTTTGGCCATTGCAGTCTGCTTGGAAAGGATGACTCCTCCCTGGCCAGGATGCCTGCAGGCATGTACATGTATGTGAATTGTCCTGTGGCTGGGGTTGTCAGAAGTTAGATATTAGGAAAAGCTTTCTCAGTAGGAGGGTGGTGAAGCTCTGGAACAAGTTGCCTAGAGAAGTCATGGAGTCTCCACCCTTGAAGGTTTTTAAGGCCCGGCTCGACAAAGCCTTGGCTGGGATGATGTAGTTGGGGCTAGCCCTGCTTTGAGCAGGGGGTTTAACTAGATGTGACCTCCTGAGGTCCCTTCAACCCTCATTTTATATGATTTTATGATTATTAGCAGAGAAGAGGGTAGCCAGTTCCCACATAGTCAAGGCAGGTTGTGCTTAGCAGATCATGGAAGATACCAAAATCTGCCGCTTACCTTGACCTGAGGATGGATGACTTGCATTCAAAAGCTTGCCTAACTTTATCCCAGTTACAGGGTTGGTCCAATAAAAGATATCACCCTAAGACATCCTCGCCTCTTAGCAGATCAGATGCTTTTAATAAAGCAGGGCAGGCATGGCACTGCCTGGTAATAGACCATGCATCATCTCCCTCCTGGGAGCATCCGAGCACTGCCTAAGGATGGAGCCCAGCTTCTGGAGGCAGAGGCTGTTATCTGGAGATGAGATGGAGCAGCAAATGCTTGGTGGGGGGCTGCTCTATAGATGAGTGGTGTCTGTCTTCAGGGTTTATTTGGTGTGTACCAATGTTTGTGTGGCAGCTGCATGTGTGTCTACCTTGTGTGCACGTTGTGCCATGCACAGTACACCACATCTCTTACTGTAGCTTTCTGTGCACATCACAGCAGTCCCTGTGAGCATGCTTTTCTGCCTTTCTCTTTGCAAGCAAGAGGCTCCAGATCCTCGCACGCTCCAGTTCCCTAGTTTAGCCTTGCTTGGCCCCAGTGCGGACAGATGTGCCTGCTCTGTGCCCAGGCAATCAGCAGACCTCCAAGAATTTTTCCAGGGGAAACGGTTAGAAGTGTGTAAGTCGGTGCACAGTGGAGGGGTTGGTACTGGTGCATCAGCGCGCTGACTGCAAACACGGGGCTGTGAGTCTCAGCAAACAGGCTGAGCTGTCTCGGGCTTTGGAAGGGCCTAGCACGGTGTTTTAGCGCAGAGCACGTGGAGTAACTGCAAGCAGAGTCCTGATACAGCTCTCCTTAAAGAAACCCTAATCCCACTTTAGTCCACTGAAAACCTTGTAATGAGGCTATAAAGGGGGAGCTTCTGGCTCTAGTGCTTCATTTGCTGATTATATCCCAGTGACTGTTTCAGCGTCTGTCTCTAAGCCTGTACACAGCTCCCCTGGCGAAACCTGGATAAGAAGCAGCTTGGCTGTGAATTTTGCTAGACGCAAGGGGCTGAAGCCAGGTCTCAGCAGCACCAGGGCCCAGATTCTGACTGTCCTGTTTGCAGTGACTAGGGTTGCATTGATTTCGGGACTCCTTAATACGGACAGAAAGCTATGCCGTGTGGGTACAGGTATTGGAAAAAAGCCCATAGTAGTAACTCTGCTAACGTGTGGTTTAGGCTCCACTGTAATGAAGGTAAGCCTTGTAGTGATGTTTAAGTGCTTGGGAAAGTTATCTGCAGCCGTTTCTTCAGTCCTGTTGTCATTAGAATTAAATGGGCATTGCTTTCAGATGCATAACGCAAAATCTAGCCAGCCGTCTTGAGCATCTTGACAGCTCATCCAATGCTTCACTGAAAGTTATTTCCACACTCAAGTTGATGTTCACCTAAATGAATGTTTCGATGCCCGAATTAATATTTTTAACTAAAATTAAAAACAGTCTGCAGGGCTGTGAAACGGGAGCTGCATCAAGAGGAGCTGCTAACAAGGCAGCAGAATTGCAGAAGGGTAGTTTAAGCAGCGGAACATCAAGACCATTTTAAAAAGGAGAGCGGGTCAAACGCCTATGAAATGAAGAGTTTAGTAAGAATCAGGTAGATGATAATGAGCCACAAAGTCGAGAGCCCCCCTCACTGCTGCCTGAATAGAAATGCTGCTGCTGCTGCTTGCACTGCCTGGCATCTGGTTTTAAAATTTGGGTGGAACAGGTATCAAAGGGGGGTGCAACTGCACCAATGCACCCCCCTTGCAATAGCTATATATGCCACACGGGTGTGAGGTTTAGTTACGATTCTCAAGGAGCTGTAAAGAGAGATGGGAGAGTGCAGAGAAGAACACGGCCCCGTGGACATGATAGGAGTAAGAGTTACAGGTTCGGTCTTAGAGCACGTGTTGGAGTTGATGAAGACAGCAAATCCGAGTCCCAAATCTGATACAAGCATTCTGTAAAAGGGCTGGAAACCTTGTCAGCAAATTGTACACTTAAAGAGACTGTGGTTTCTTCTGGGCTGTTATGTGTAGGGCTGGCATTCTTGACCTGTGTTAGGCACGTCTATACTACAGCAGGATTTGGAGGAGCAGGGGGACAGGCCCTGGGCCGCCGTGCTTTGGACAAACCCTTCCTGCCCAGGTGAAAACAAAGCTGTGGCAGGTCTTGCATGAATTATCAGATTGAGTTCAAAGCCTTTGCGAGGCCCCGCAGCTTGCCACTGCTTTGACTGCCAAAACCAGGTGTGGTTTTAATCTGAGATAAGGAATGTGTGCCCACTTTCTTTCTAAATCCTAGTGCAAGGTGTGGGCAGAGCTGGCCACAGCTTAGCTAGGTGAGATCCTTACTCTACAATCCACCCACATGGCTGACTTTGCACACTTCCCTTGTGATTAAAAGCTAGTTTCTTGCCTCTACAAGGCTATTACAGTGGTATTGCTAAGGTGTGTTAATTTGTCCTGTAGTGAAACACACCGTGTTTGCAGTCCAGAGCTTTTCAGAGTCCTAACATCAGAGCTTGCCATCTTCTTCTCTCTGTGTATGCGGCACCATCCCGGTGAGGGCTCTCTGGCCACTGTTAAATGCCTAGAAGTGCAGCTTTAAAGAAAATAGTAGGAAATTAAACTTCCTTTCTATGAATAAAGTTGAGGAAAAGGAACATTTCCAGCTGAACTTTCGGGGGTTTTATTTAAAACACGAATGCCCGCCTTCTGCCCCCAGCGTTTCAAGGTTTTGCTGAAATTGCTCACATCTGAAACCCCAAAAGGTTTGGTTTTATTTCTGAAAATATTCAGTACGAATGTCTGTCATGTTTCACAGCAACCTTTATTTAGTTGAAAACTCTTTTGTACCAGAAGAAAATGTAGGTGAAATACTTTGACTACCGCTTTCAAAAACCCATTAGAGTTCAGGGGAGAACAATATCGGGCGCTTCGTGAAATCGTGGAGAGAGCCACCTACGTAGCAGTACAGTCAATTGAGTTGGGGATATCTTAGCTTTTATCTCCACAGTGGGTGACTGGATGGCCTTACAAAAGAGGCTAAGATCAACACAAATGGAAGAGCCTTGGAGAGAAATCATGACTGAGATGTTCCCTGCTACAGCTGGGGTATATTCCTCTGCAGAGACTGTTATGGCAACAGATACATTTGTGCTGCACGATGCACCTACTCCTTTCTCACTGCTAGGCAGTTGCCCTTCAAGGATGTGCGTGGTGTGTCACGACGCAGGGGTGGGCAACCTGTGGCAACGGGCAGCCTCTATGTGCAGCGTGCAACAGGCTGGGGCGGGGAGAGTCAGCAGGCGGAGGAGCAGATGGGGCATTGACTGCAGGGCATGAAGCGACAAGCAAGAGCGGCAGATCAGGCAGGAAACCAAGCAGAACAGAGGACTGGGCAGAGTGGTATTCGGAGGGCGCAGGGCTAATTTGTGACACACCTGCCAACAAGGTTGGCCCCTACTGTATAGCGCATAGGGCTGAAGGCTCCATGCCTTTAACAAGCCAGGCCGTGCGGGTGCGGGATCGAAATGCACACCCTGGACCTTATTCTGATGATTCAGTGAACAGCCAACACGATACTTTGTATCCCTTTCATTAACATTAACGAAGGCAATAATTGATGCTGCTCCTACCTGCTATTGGTTTATCTCCAGGGTGGGGGGGACGGAGAAGTACCGTACAAACCCCCCAACGTTCAAGTCGTCCATTAAACATCTTGTTAACCAAAGCGTACAGGGCTGACAGTCTGTTTAACCAGCCTGCGGAGAGTCCAGTAACGAAAGCATAGGGCTACCAGCTGGACGACCAGGGATGTGTTCCTAGGCAGATTACTCCACGTCTCCTTTATAAAGTCACTTACTTTTATGTACAGCAGGTGGGAACATGCACCCCTGTGAATGGGTGGGAACGTGCACCCTTCTGCTTTGCCCAGGTGAAATGACTGGCTACAGGCGTGCTCATTCCTTGGCAAGAAGTGTAGAATAAGGGGCTAAATGGAACAGAAAGAGTTGCTGGACGGTGGGAATAAGGCCTCATTCGTTTCTGTACCCATAAGGTGAAGAACACCCCCTGCCACCATTAAAGGGTCAACATTTGCTGGAGGAAGGGGTAGGATCTGATACTTTCTGAGGAGCTTTTCCCGAGTAAATCGTATCAATGTTTTACAAGGGACGGTAAATATGATTATCTGTATTTAAGATGGAGAGAAATGGCGGCACGGGTAAGAAGCGATTTAACCAAGGTCACACAGCAGATCGGTAGCAGAGCGGGGAGTAAAACCCGAGTCCATGATCATTGGGCACACTGCCTCCCTGCATGCTAACTGTCTCCAAGGAGCGGCTTTCTCCTGGCAGTGGCTGCACCCACAACAGAGGTGTCCCTCTATTGATAAGTGCACGTCTGCACTTTGTGTAGCACTGAGCTCCACACCTAGTCGCCTACCTGGCTAGTTTAAAGCGATCTTCAGTACCTTCAAGCTTACTCTGTACCTTGCAGCCCATGAGGGGAAGCATGGCAAGGTTGTACAAACTATTAAATGGTAAAGAAAAAGGAGATCGGGATTTATTGTGTGCTATCTCTCACCCTACAAGAACTGGGGTCACAAAATGAAACATGGGTAGTAAGTTTAAAAGGAAGGGTTTTTTTCCCATACGGAGGGTCATTAATGTGTGGAACTCGTTGGCATGAGATGATGATGAAGCTGACAGGTTAGCTAGCTTCAGAAAGGGATTGGACACGTTTTTAGAGGAAAGGGGCATCAGTAGGTATTGCAGGCGGGCATTAGGGATACAGTCAGAGCTTCCCAGACCTTAAATGCTGGACACTGCAAGAGATAGAGAAACAGTGGGAAAACTCCCGGTGAGACCCTGCTCACTCTCCCCTTCAGCATCCGCTCTCGGCCGCTGTGACAGGAGACTGGGCAAGATGGACCCAGGGTCGGACCCAGTAAGTGGCAGCTCTTATGTTCAAAGACTCGTTTTCATTTGCAGACCCCTAAAAATGTGTGAATGGAGATGTGGACCCCTTTGATTCGTAAGTGCAGCTATTCACATGCTTTTACTTGATCACAGTCATCTTGTAAAGTTTCCTTAGACACAGGCTGCAGACGGTAAGGGTCCACGGCCCGCAGGTTACCAACCACTACTCTAAGAACAGGATGATCCTCATTGCTCGAGGCACATGTGAATTCAGACGTGTGCAAACATCACAAGGGGACAGAAGTCAATGTACATTGAACTCTGCACAACCTGGATCAATCTACTAGATTTAATTTAGCTCCCCTACAACATGCACGCACACCAAGGCTGGAGCTTTTTCCCGTGTACCTATTTAATCAGCTGTCCCCTGAGAGGTTGCATCGTGAGCGTAAGTAGAGATTGCTGGTCACCTGATGGTCTCAGAATAAGAATTGCTCTAAGTGGCCTGTTCTCCTCCTGCACCATTACACTCCACTGCTGTGTACCCCATGCAGATTAAATGAGCCTGAATGATGCAGTCTCATGTCCAGGGAGCCTTCCTGACCCCTCTTGCTAATGCCCTGGAGGATGGCAGCTGACTAACCTCTCGATAGTCGTCCTAGCTGCAGGTGTTGTCACTGCAAATAAACCCATCCAGCTCCTTGTTTCCACCACTTGGCATCCTTTTGCCCAGGCTTCTTTTTCCAAACATCCATTTTTATAAATCATTTTGGTTTTATATTGCTTTTGTTATATTTTTATTGCTTGACTTAGTCTTCAGATGGCTTTCATTATCCCTATATATATTGCTTTGATGTTATTTATGGTGCTTGCATTGCATTTGCATTACTTCCCTCAGACGGGTATCATTTTGCCTGGATTTACAGTGTATTACTTACTTAGATTTATATCACTTTAATTAGATTTATATCCTCTTAGACTGCAAGGATTTCACTTAGATTTATACTGTTTCTTCCGTTGGGCTGGTTCTGCTGGGAAAATTTATGCCCATTTTCTGTTCAATGGTTATTGCTTAACTTAGCAATGCTATTGCTTTAGTTAGTTGTGGTCATCTCCAGTGAGAGGTCTCCAACAAGTGCTCCCTGTCTTTCTATGACTCTCCAGTGCAACTCTGCTCATCACAGTCAGTGAAATGAGATCATGGGCTCCTCTGTGCTCGGCGATGAGAGCGGTCACTTGGGCATCTCAGCTTCTGGGAATCGATTTGCAAGGAGGACCGCCCTGAGTTGCCCCTTGAGGCACTTGGGTCCAAGATCCAGGTTTTCAAACCCCAGCTCAGCTACCAGCTAACCTACACCTAAAAGCACCTAGCTTTCCTCCACTAAAGGCTGGTAGGCATCTGTGGTTGTCCCTAAATCCCAACAGTGCTGAGTTGCCTGGCACCTAAGCCCTGGCAGAAATTTCTAACTAAGTGGTTTTTTGGCCTGCAAGGTGCTTGGAGCACACCTACCCTGAGAAAAAGGCAGCTAGGAAGAAATGGTGCCGGTTCTCCCATGATACACAGAGGATACACGGGTCAGAGTACAAACCCTTCCTCTTGCCTGATGAGATGCAGGTCGCCCACAGCCAAGAGAATGCCCTAATTACCCAGCTATAGAGTCCGGGCATCTCTGCCTCATGTTGCCATTGTCCCACGTGGTAGAAGTAATTAATTATTGATTGAAGAAGGGCCTGGAGCTTGACTGTCCCACTGGCTTTCTCTCTCTAGAACCCAATGGCTATATCATTTTTATAAAAAAGTGGAGCAGCTTTCACAAGGGAGCAAGAGCCAGCCAACAACCAGAATGGATAAAGCCCGGGGTGCCTGTAAGATTCAAATGTAGCCCTGAAATCATGACCAAAAATAATCTCTTTGTACTGCTGGACTGTACCGTTCTGTCAGGTCCTTGTATAGATCTTGCTTCCCAGGACTGATACGTATGAGTTTGAACGGTGCTGGGGTTTTCCCTTCCAGGGTAACGGTATGTTTGTTCAGAGTGGGAGTATTTGCCATCAGACAGACGGGCACCGACCGGGACTCAGGAAGGAGAAAGAGAAACAGATTTCACCTGTCTGGACTCGCTGTCCCTTTCCCTTTGCCCTGCAGGACTGCAGGTCTTTGAACCACGGTGCCGTGGGGGAGGCGGGTGGCTGAATTCCACCGCGAGAGAGAAACCGTTGTTTGATAGTTAGATCCAGATGTGAAGAGAGGAGCGTGAGCGGCTGGAGGGGAATGGAAACCAGCTGGAGAAACAAAGCAAGAGAGCAGTTGTAGTACAACAGTTGAAGCCGACATATTTGCACCCCTTGAAATCAGAATTCAGCCCGCTGAGTGTGGGCTACATTCAGTCCCCGGAGCGCACACAAGCTTTTCCCCACTGTAGATCATGCTCCTATTCAAGCCCTATAGCTATTAAATTCAACTAGGCCGTGCCCTCAAGTTAGCATCTGTCAGCATGACTTAGTTGCCTTTAACAATGCCATGCCATTTTACCCAGCTGCAAGTCTGGCTTCGCTGACTGCACTGGAAACAGGACTATCCCCTTGCATCTCCTTTCTCACCGTCACATGAGCAGCTTTATCACAGGCTTCACTTAGTGTCTCAATTAACCTGTGTTTAGTCCCGACCTGGGCATCACAGAGAGGCCAAACCTAGGACCTTTAGCTGCAGAGGCTTGAGCGCTGCGCTCCTACAGCTAGAAAGCATTCATTTAATTATGCCCAGTCCATTGTGCCTCTCCACGCTTTGACTTCCTGCCTCAGGAAGGGTCAGTCAAGAGGTCAGCGATGCAGAGGACCGGGTGCTGATTTGAGACAGCTCAGCACCTCATTGTTTGATATTGCCAAGCGAGCGGGGCACAGGAGCATTGGGGGATAGTGCATTTATTTCACTGAGCAGAAGAATACTTGAACTCTGCGCCCCCCTGTAACAGTGGGGTTTCTATCAAAGGCCGGAGCAGCACATTTTACCTGTGATCTCTATGCAAGCTTGGGACTAAGCTATCAATTTAAACGATGTGGTGCAAGGTCAGAAAGAGCCCAGCTCATGCACTCTCCCCTGACCCTGACGGCTCCACAGTACTGGAAGCAGTTAACCAGGCTGGGGGGTGTCAGAGAAACCCACCGATGTGACTCAGAGACACGGCAAGGACACATCCTGATCACAGCTGCACATCTGTGTTGGTCCAGGTTTACCCCAGCATCTGGCTCCATACCTTTGTGTGAGGTTTTTAATGGGCCGCTTGTTAAAGTGTGGCTAAGAGGGAATGCGAGGCGCTAGCTTAAGCCTGCACTCCTGGGACAGCGAATTCTTCGCCACCAGCTCATGGGTTCAAGTCCAGGCCAGGCATCAGTGCTGCTGTTCGGTGCTTAATAGAAGCCGAATGGTGGTTCTTTCACAGTAAATGAAAGCTGATGTCCACGAGCTGGCCCCTGCACAGCAGTTCCTATGTAGGGATTGAGCTTTCTCCTGGAGCCTTGCAGATCTGGGCTGAAGCATTTGCACACGGGGAATGTCCACAGCTGTCTCTCTTTAGTGGAGGCACTGAAAGCCTAGCACTGCCCCTGCCACAACCCAACCTCCAGTTTGGAGCTAGACACGGGGTTTCTGGAGCACAGGCAGATGCTGGGCCTTTCTTCCCCTCGCGCGAATCCTCAATTCAGCCCTTCAAGATTCAGGAGAAAGAAGCCATCCCAAAGTGTGGGTAACCTTAAGTATACCGGTATGGTGCTTTCCACAGACAGAGCAGCAGAAAGGAGCCTAGTGAGCCCAGAGCAGGGGAGCTAAATCCCTGGTAAATGCAAGGCAAGGTGCCCAGGGAAGGAGGAGGAGGAAGTGGGTGGTTGGAAATATGAGCTAACTGGGTTAGTCTGGCGGGAGGGGGGGTTTCTCAAGAGGCTTAAGTGCTGTAGCAGAAACAGTGTTTAAATGCTCTTTCTACTGGGGAGCTGAGAGGGTAGAGGAGCCAGGAGCGTACAGCAGCTGCTGCTTCAGAAATGCTAAATCTGAAGTCACGATGCCCAAAGAGCACCGGGGAAGCCCCAGTCTGGACAGCCCCCACGCAGCACAATGGGTACGCTCCCCAGCTGCACCAGACGGCCCAAGTGAATGGCTTCCCTGTGCCAGCTTTGGAAAAAGCCAAGCAGGAATATTTGCAAAAGACACCCCCTCCTTCCCGGCTCCCCATCTTAGTCAGGAATAACCTACCCTTAAACCACTGGCTCAATGTGATTGTAATGGAAGAATGGATGTCTACCGTCACCTGGAGTTGCAAGCCATCCATCTCCTTTATGCCTCCTTAACAAAGCAAAAGTGATGTGATTGGCATATAGTTTATTAAGGACAGGCCAGTAAATCAAATGTAAAGAGAGAACCAAATGCCAGTGGTATTTTTACCCTGCGTCTGTTCTGGCGGTGGCTGCTAGAAGCGTGGCTCTCATCAGCGCCCATCTAATAACCTATTTGTGTTGAAATGTGCAGTTTCCCTGCTTTCCAGAAAAAAAAGCCTGAAGAGATAATGCCTGGCTGATGACTTAAGGACATGGGTCCTGGCTGTTTTCATTCTTCCTTAATGCTGCTTGTGAGCAGGGATAAAACTGAACACAAAATGGAGCCGGTTCTGCCCCCGTCTCGGTGCTCAGGCCGGGTCCCGGAGCGTGTGGCTTTGCGCTGCTCAGTACAATCACGAGAGAATTGGAGGGTATTGGCGGGTTTCCCCATCCACACCCAGTTCCAAAGGTCCCTGTTTCAAATCCTGATTAACACCTGCCTGGAAGTTGGAGAAAGTTTCCAGCTGAGCCCTGGCACAAAGGTTTGGTCTGAGTCAGAGGGGAATTTGCCACTCCGGTGAGAGCCAGCACTCGTACTCTGTTGGGAAAAGGACTGAACAGTCGCAGAGGTATTAGTGTCGGCTCTCCGCATGGGAGAGTTTCACCTTAACAGCTGGGCTTCCTGGCTGCTGCATGCAATTCTCAATCCACAGAGCTTGTGCTACTCTAATATTCCTTCTGAGCTGACCTATCTGTAGCTAAATTGTTGGCAGGGGGAGAAATTAGCCATTTATGTATGCAGCCAGCAAGAGAGAGACCAAAACCCCAAATGAAGGAATAAGTCAAATGACTTTTTAAGACTAATAACATTTAAGTCGGTTTAATGAAAGAGATCAGATTCACCCAAAGAACTTTGTCTGCCATGTCCTTAAACCAACACCACTGCAACCTACACCCCAGAGAAAGTAAAAGACACGTAAACACACACTGGGATTCGTTTCTTGGCCGTTTTGTCATGACCTTGAGTTGCGTGATTCAGCAATCTGGGGTGAATAACCAAGAGCAGTGAAGCATGAGGTTATAGCAGGTTCCTGCAGTACTCAGGTTAGCGCGGACCTGAAAGGAAAGGTGTGGTGCTGCCTCTGCCAGCAAAAGGTAGTCAACCCCTTGCAGCCGTACAGTCTGTTCACACAGATGAGCCCACTGGATTTAGGATGTGGGAGTGGAAATCCCTTTCTTGCACACCTGAGGATGTGGGATGGACATTGTTAGGCAAATACCTGGCTCTTCCAGAAACCGAGATCTCCAACTCGCAGCAACAGGATGTGTGACTCTGGCTGCTGAGTCAGAGGTGCTTTCCTAGAATAAGCAAAGCAATCACCAGGATCCTTCACTCTTTGCCTAGTAATCGTTGCAGCTGCTTTGTCTTTTAAAAGACTTTGGTTTTATGATCATTATGGGAAAATTGACCACAAAGTCTTACTGTAATATCATGTAAAACTAGGCGTGGGCAGGAGGCACGGCAGACTCGAACGGCTTCTGGAATCCTGACTGAGCACTTGCTTTAGGATGAGACTGACAGGTGGGGGCCTGACTCTGATCTCTTGTAAACCAGGGAAATCCTTCCTTTCATGTGGGGGAAAGGGCATCACTTGAATCATAGAGAAGTGGGGTTGGAAGAGACCTGTGTAGGCCATCTGGTCCAACCCCCTGCCAGGGGATCCTGGAACGCAGAGGAAGTTGGCCGCAGTCACCTGTACACTGTGCTTCGTTGAAGGATTTAGCCCCAGGACTGAAAGAAATGTTCTGCTCTTTCCTAGGGTCTGGGCTTTATTCAAACTCAATGTAAACCACATTCCTTAGCCACGGGCACAGCCTGCACTTTGGTTAGGGCTCTTTTCCCTTTTTCTTGCAGCATCTTAAGCCTCCAGGAGCAAGCTTGAAATCTGCAGGTTTCCACCAGCTCAGGGCTGCATTAGAGGCCTTGCAACTGGTGGCTTCTAGTCTTTTTTTTGACCACTTGTGCAGTTAGAGGGAGCGTACTTGCACTGCAGAATAAATGTAGGACCATAAAAACTCTCCAGCGCATATAAACAGGTCATGAATTTAATAACTCTTTAGTATGACAAGCACTAAACATATGATGAGGCTGGCCTCACATGTAATGTAGGTAAATGAATGATTTGCTACTTATACAAGTGAAGGAGTAGAAAGTTGGTTTGGGAAGTGAACGTAGGGATGGATGGTTACTTTTAAGCTCCGTGCTTGTCTTTATTCCTTGCTCCCCTGTTTGTTTCTGTTTCTGTCTTATCTGTTTAGATAAGTTCTTCTAGGCGGAGACTGTCTCCTGTATGGGTGCAATGCCAGGATGCAGTGATCCTGATACCTGCCTGATATTAGTATGGTATGAAAAGAAATACTAATTGAAGTCCATGGTATTCTAGTGCTGCAGATGAGAAGAGATTTAAGTTGTATATATGCACACAGGTGCACACTATATATAGTGTGTGTGTGTACCTATATGTGTGTATATATATCTACATATGTATTATATTACAAATGTGTGTATAGATATAGATATATATGTATTATATTACATATATATGTATTACATTACATATATATAGAGAGAGATGAGTCATATAATATTGATAGTATATACTATAACATTTATATTCTATACTAAAAATTGGCTAAAGGAATGTTAAAGTTGAACCGTCCAGGACTCAAAGTGATGCCAGAATTAAGATGCAACCTTGACTGTAGTCTCTTTGTGCATGTGCATTATGAGTCAGACTTTAATGACATGATCACATACTATTACTGCAGTAATTGCAGCCTGTGGAGCTGTTGTGATGTCTACTGTGGGTCAGCAGTAGGGACTGGACCTGTAGATCTGTAGCCCAGACTTCTACGGCTAGAAGTAACAGAGTAAAAGGTAGCAGTGTTAGGCAGTTATCCTCTGTATGGACCTGTCTTTGGAGCAAGGATAAGATGCGTGTGTTTGCTCCAAAGTATGGATATGTTGGAGTTGCTCCGTGACACAGCTGTGAGACGGTTTCGAAATGGGAATTCATATGTTTCCTGACCCTCCTTCTCAAAAATGGCTGAAATATTAAATCCCCCCCTGCACTCCCCCCATCATTGGCCAATAGCAGGCAGCAAGCAGGGAAAGCAGCAGCCCAGACTTATTAAAGTCTGGCAAACTCGTAAGCAGTTGAAAACAGGGTCTTATGAGAACCATCAGGCAACCTGAACTTTTAGTTCCCTCCTCAATTTTGTCATTCAAGCAAGGGGGCTGCTAATCCCAGGCAGATCCTCAGGCGGTGTAAATCAACATGAGGGCCGTGGGACTCTGCCAGTTTCCTCCAGCGAGGAATTGGCCCGCTGTTTCTAAGTTTGCTCCCACATGCTCCAAAGCTTTGTTTGTTCTTATCTCTCCTCTTCCTAGCAGGGAGCCACAGGAAAGCTCCAGCCCCTTCCCCCCCGCCCCACTAGTCCATTCGGATGCCTCTTGCTAGGATAACTGCTATAATTGCCCATTGTCTCTCTACCTCGTCAGCTTTCTGTCTCTTTTGAAATCTCAGCAAAAAAAATAGGCCTTTCCTCCCATGGCTGGGCCTCTCAATTACTCTCACTCTCTGCCATCGTTCGCTCTTTTCTCCGGTTATCTGCCGGTGTTTGGAGGCGCCCCGTTTTACAAGGCACGCGAGTGCAGTCAGGCTGCAGGGTTTGCAGTGTTCAGGGTCCGGCTCAAACCTG
This sequence comes from Caiman crocodilus, assembly GCA_030014935.1. Lineage (NCBI taxonomy): Eukaryota > Metazoa > Chordata > Crocodylia > Alligatoridae > Caiman > Caiman crocodilus. The sequence goes on from JAGPOW010001661.1 coordinate 2,504,478, forward strand.
CCCTTCCTGAGCCACAGTTCACCTCCCTGGTGTAAAGTGGCATAGACCATGCCCTGTTGGCATCGTGACCGGCAGACTGAGCCACCCCAGCAACTGGAGGGGCACGTCAGAGCCCCAGACCCCTCCCTGGCTTCCCCCTGGCTGGGGGAGATGCTAACTGGAAACTATTTTTATTGAGATATATATGCATGCTAGCAGGAAACTTTTTTTATTGTAAAGTATATGTATTATGGTAGCCAGCAGTGTTCCTCCTGCTTTGTGCTGAGGGTAGCACACAACCACCTAGTTTTGAGATCCCGCAAGGACATGTCAGCAGCCTCACACAACCTCTCTCTCCCCCTCCTGCTTGGTTTCCTTCCCAGCCTTTGGCCCGATCACCCCACGGTTCTTGCAGGAGTCTTGCCTGCAGCTCCCAGCACGTTGAACGGCCTCCCAGTGTCTTTCCATGTCTGTGGACACTCCCTCTCTTTTCACATCTGAGCTGAATCAGGGGTTTTTTGTTTTTGTTTTTTTAACTCCCCAGTCTGTGCCTCTTAATTTCTCTCCCCTCTGCTATTATTTTAGCTCTGCTATTGTACTGCAAATCGTTCCCAGGATACAGGTTGCCTGAACAATGTTACATGAAATTAGGGCCAAATCTCTTTTGCCATTCTCGTGCGAGTTGTCCTTCGGACTGCCATGGAGCTATGAGAAAGCAAGGAGGCTCTCGCCCTGCGGTTGTGTTGTGATCTGAAACTTCGTGGTGCCCCGATGCTATCCCCCCATGCCTGTTGTTGGAGGGGGTTGTCATCTGGGGTAAGCCCCAGCCCCGCAGTCCAATTCCAGGCTGCTGCTGGTGTTTGCAAGGGGCCTCCTCTCCACGAGCATCCTGCCCATCTGGAACCAATTGCAGGGCCAGTGGGATGCCTGGCAGAACCGGAGGCTTTGAGCATCACTGGAGCAGGGCTGGAGACCCAGAGCCAGCCTGGGGAGCCGGGTGCAGGCTTGGTCACTGGGCCGTCTGGGAAGCAGATGCAGGGACTCTGTCGAGTGAACCAGAATTGGTGACACTTGCATCATGAGTGACCTCTCAGTTTGCTCCCTGGTTGACAGGGCCAGAAAAAAACATTATTTATTTGGCACAGTGTGGTTTATCATCATCAACATCACTGTCGTTATCATCATCACCATCATAATTATTTATTACTTTTTATTATTGTTGTGTTTTATTATTTATCATTACACCACCCTTATTGTGCATATTATCATCTATTATTTATCATTATTTATCACCATCATCATCATCTCCATCGTTATGATGGTTATATATGATTATTTATTTATTATTAATTAATGCATTTATTCTTATTGCTCATCCCCATCACTGTCATTGTCTTTAGGGTGCATTCCTGGTTGAGTGATGTTTAAGCCCCACTGTGCAACTGTGACTTGTTTCTCATCCCAGGCCAGGGGAAACTCAGTCCTGGCTGCAGGAGAGGAGGAGGGAGTGAGAGTGCGTGTGTGATGGTGACAGCAAAGAGAAGGAGGGAGGGTGTAGTTACAGCATGGAGAGGATAATTGCATGTGAGCGTGGATGGTGACAGCAAGGAGAGGATAATGTACGCTACACCAAGGCGTAGCGGCTGTAAGCCCACTTTATGGAAAGGGGAGTCTCCTCCCTAGTTTTCTCTGAGGGCCTTATGGCTGAGGGTAAGCGAATCTTGGGGGCGTCTGAACCCCAAGTCTCTGGGCTTGGGCCCGCAAGTAGGATGCTTGCCAAAGGTTTTGGAAACATCTGAAGCCCCGGATGGAGGTGGAGGATGTTGGCTGGTAGCAGGGCCACTTCTGGTTCTGGACTCTTGGATTTGGAATTAGTTTTGGCCAATTTGGCCTGGGATACATCACAAATTTAGAACAAAAAAGGGGATGTGTGTGGATGGTGACAACAAGAAGAGGATAATGAGTGTGAGAGCATGTGTGTGTGTACTGATCGCAAGAAGAGGATGAGTGTGAGTGCATGTGTGTGTGTACTGATAGCAAGAGGATAATGAGTGTGAGTGCATGTGTTTGTGTACTGATAGCAAGAAGATAATGAGCGTGAGCGCGTGTGTGTGTACTGATAGCAAGAAGAGGATGAGTGTGAGTGCACGTGTGTGTGTGTACTGATAGCAGGAAGAGGATAATGAGTGTGACCATGTGAGAGAGAGTGTGTGTGGATGGTGACAGGAAGAAGAGCATAATGAGTGTGTGTGTGTACTGATAGCAAGAAGAAGATAGAGTGAGTGTGTGTGTCTGCTGATAGCAAGAAGTCATAATGAGTGTGACTGTGTGTGAGAGAGTGTGTATGGTGACAGCAAGGCAAGAGGATAATGTGTGAGCATGTGTGTGCGCTGATAGCAAGGAGAGGATAGAGTGCGAGTGTGTGTGAGTGAGCACACGCGTGTGTGTGGATGGTGACAGCAAGGAGAGGATTGTGTGTGCGTGTGCTGATAGCAAGGAGAGAGTAACGAGTGTGAGCGTGTGTGTATGCTGACAGCACGGAAAGGATAACGTGTAAGCGTGTGTGAGCTTGATAGCAAGCAGAGTGTTTGTGAGCACGTGTGTGTGTGTGTGGTGACAGCAAGGAGAGGATTGTGCATGCGTGCGCGCTGCTAGCGAGGAGAGGAGAGGAGAGTGAGTGAGCGCGCGCGTGTCCGGGGGCTCGCTGGGCTCCCGCAGAGCCGGGCGGCGCGGGGCGGGGGGAGGCGCTGTGACACGGGGCGGGCGGCCGGGGGGCGGTGCCGGGAAGTTGGCGGCGGGGAGCGAGGAGCGGCGGCGGCGGCGGCGCGGGGCTCGGCGCGGACGAGGCGCGGCGCCGGCCCGGGGATGCGCGGCGCGGGCTGCGGGCTGGGGCTGGTGCTGGTGCTGGTGCTGGTGCTGGCCGGCCCCGCGGCGCCGTCGGAGCTGCGGGTGCGGGTGCGGCTGCCCGACGGGCAGGTGACGGAGGAGAGCCTGCAGGCGGACAGCGGCGCCGACTGCATCGGCCTGGAGCTGCGCAAGGGCGACGGCACCCTGCTGTCCCTCACCGCCGACTTCCGACGGGTAGGGCCGGGGGGCGCGGACGCTGCGGGCTGGGCCCCCTCCCCAGGGCACGGACCTGCCCAGCGGGGCTCCTCTGGGCTCACTCCTGGGGGGCTTGATAGTCGCGCCCCCGCCGAGATGGAGCGTCAGCCTGGGACGGCGGGACACCAAGCGCCTGTTTAGAGAGGGACGCCCTGCCCTGTGCTGCCGGCTTCGGGTGGGAGCGGGGCTGGTGGGGACAGGCGTTTGCGGAAGAATCGTACCAGCAATCCCGCGGTCACTCGGGGCAGGGAAAGTCCCAGGCACCTGGTGGGAAGCAGATGGGTCTGGTTTTGTTGAGCGGGGTCCCCTGTCTGGCTGCGAGCCCGTATTCGTTCCTGAGCTCCGAGTCTCTGTCCATCGCCGCTGCCTCCAACCTCGGCTTCTCACTATGGAGCCCTCCAAAGAGCTCTTTAAAGGCAGGTGTTTCAGATGTCATTATCCCTATTATATAGATGGAGTTACGGCTGCACTAGATAAACCCGAGGTGGCCTGGGTCCTATTAGCAGTGTAGCCATGGCAGCAAACCTTGTCTCAGAACTGGAGTAGATACCTGGGCCTTTAGTCCCCGCTGAGCTCGGTCCAACCTCAGCTCAGCTGCTCTCGCTTGTGGAGTTGCAAACGCAGCAGTGGCTGTGGTGTACCATGCCCCCGGGGCGCAGGGACAGCAGTGGCTGTGGTGTACCATGCCCCCGGGGCGCAGGGACAGCAGTGGCTGTGGTGTACCATGCCCCCGGGGCAGTAGGAC
>JAGPOW010001661.1:2508403-2522965 GCA_030014935.1 Caiman crocodilus
GCTGTGGTGTACCATGCCCCCGGGGCACCAGGACAGCAGTGGCTGTGGTGTACCATGCCCCCGGGGCACCAGAACAGCAATGGCTGTGGGGGGTACCATGCCCCCGGGGCACAGGGACAGCAGTGGCTGTGGTGTACCATGCCCCCGGGGCAGTAGGACGGCAGTGGCTGTGGTGTACCATGCCCCCGGTGAGCAAGGACAGCAGTGACTGTGGTGTACCATGCCCCCGGGGCACCAGGATGGCAGTGACTGTGGTGTACCATGCCCTCGGGGCGCAGGGACGGGGAAGGCACTTGGTCTAGTCAGGGATGTGTCGGTACTTGACTCCTAGGCCAACGTCCTTGTCCTCTCAAAGTACTCTGTACCCCTGGCATACGTAAATCTGTGGCTGGGAATAACCAGGTCCTGAGATCTCTGCCTTTGGGGCTCGGTAGGCTTTGCCTTTTAGAAGTAACGCATGGTGCAGCTCCACCTGGATGGGACTCAGCCTCCCTTCTGTTCACAAGGGCTCCTTCCCCTTCCTCTGTGCGGCACTGCAGATGTCCCATGGCTGCATCCATCCACCTGTGGGATTCGCTGCTGCCTCTCCTCCCTGTGTGGCATGGATGTTGAAGGGATGGGCACTGAGTTGGGAGCAGGGTCTAGGGGATCACCTCTGGGATTGAGGGAAGATGTCCAGTCTCCTTCCCTTCTCATCCCGACCCCTTTGGGTGTAAAGTGGTTTATCTGCCAGGAAGATGGCCCTCTGGAATGACTCCTGGGCCCCTCTGGAGGAGCAGGGGGCAGCTGTGGCCAGTGGAGTTTGCTGGCATCTGCCAGGCCTGTGTGGATGTGGGGCGTTTCCATTGCAGTCGAGCCTCCGGAGAGCCCGATTCTCTCTGCTCTGTGTGTGGCACAGCTGTTGTTACGGCTTTCCATCCCAGCCCTCCTTCCAGGGCTGTTTACTCAGGTGGACTTGACTGCTCCCAAGCGCAAAGGAGTAAAAGCCCAAGAAGCCTCTTTGGGTAGAGACAGTATCTTTTATTAGACCAACTGAACAGTTGCACAAAAGTTGTTCTTTTGAAACTTTCAGACACGCATGCCCTTCTTCAGGGGAAAAAGGGAAATTGCAAATGGTCAGAGAAATTAAAGAGGGTCAGAGATCTCTCGGGTATGAAAAGAGTCAAGAAGCAGATGGAGATTGTGCCCAGAACTACTGCAAGCCAATCCGCCTGGGTAGTCCTGACCTCTGCCCAGTGTGCCCGTCATGGCCAAGGTTTTCTTAACCCTCTCCCAGGTGGTTACAGACCCCTTCTTTCGCATCCTCCTAGTCTCTCCAGTTGCCCCAGCTCAGCCACTGGCCTCTTGGTCTAGGTCTTCAAAGGATACCGCTATGCTTTCTCCCTCTCAAGCTGTTCCAAGTTAAGCCACCTACTGCTAGGGGCTATAAGGCCAAAATCCCCTCTTGTCCCTAAAGATGGCCTTCTCAGATCGGGGCTGGAGCAAGTGGGCAGGGGGACAAGGGCGGGAGGGAAGTTCACAGATTTTCTTCCCTTGCTGCAGAGAGAAAACTTCACTCGGCAGAGCAGGCAGCCCAGCACCTCTCCTTCAGCGCCAGCCAACGTTAAAGTAGCTTTGGTGTCAACGATGTACCAAAATGCTCCCTGCTCGGAGGAAACTGGAGCGCAAAAGACAGATGCAGAGAGAATGGGAAGCCCAGAGGAGGGAATAAAAATCTGTCTTGGCTCCAAATTATGCCGGCACAAGTGTTTGCCAAGGAAAACCCGAGCGCTTCTCAGTGCCTCTACCCAGGCTCCGCGGGGGCTGCGGATACTGGGTTGTGAACTAGGGACGTGCAGATGCTGCCGTCCTCCCGTCGACCCCCGAGGATTTGCACTCGAGGCTTGTTCTGCAAAGCTGAGGCCTGCGTGCGTTTGCGGGGAGGAGAGCAGTTACTCTGGAGGTCTCCTTTAGTTTCCACTTTGGTTTTAATGCATTAAATCGAAGAGGCTCAAAAAGTCCTCTCCGTAAGGGAATGCCCTGGTGCAGACATCGCTGTTAGGCACCTTTGACTGCACAGCGCCTGTTTCTTGCTACAGCAGCTCGGGGTTTGCAGGGGGGGAGTTGTTTGGTTTAATGGCTTTGACTGGAACGTAGTTAAAGGAAAACCAGAGAAACATCAAGGCCCGTGAGGTAGAATTTAAAGTGCAGCAAGGGAACGAGGCGTGCGAGCTGCATCCTGGCTAGGGACCCTGTTCAGACCCGGCCTCCTGGCTTCACCCCGGCATTACTGTGTTGAACTCCGTTCTGCTCCGGCACTCTGCTCCATGCCACTGCCCAGTGTCCCTCCTTCAGGGCAGAGGTCTCTGGGCTCTTTGCCTCTGGAAACGCAGCTGGAGGTGTTTATCTGGGTTTCTCAGGCTACTCTTGCGGTTACGCTGTGGCCAGGACGCCGGCTTTCTGCACAAATGGTTTTTCCAGCTCCTTGGCATGCACTGGGGAGGCTTAGTTCTTTTTTCCCCTCCAAAGGGAGACGGCTGCTAAGTGGTACAATAGAGAGGAAAGATGATCCAAGCCTGAGGTGGTGAGCCGGGGGCTTTGGGGAACTCTGTTCAGTTCCCTTCCTGCAGAGCCTGGGTGCCTCAGTTTCCCCGTCTGTAAACAGGGATAATAAAAGTGACCTCCATGCGCTAATGTGCATTAAATTCTCCTGAGGAAAGCGGTAGGTAAGACGTAGTAGTGTCATAACTAGGCTGTGAGACGCTGGTCTCGGTGGAGGGGTCCTCCACCGGCTGCTTCTCCCCTGGGGACCCTCAAAACAAGGCACGACGCCGCATGGGAAAGACCCGTCCTGAGGGCTGCGTCAGACGATCTAATCTGGGATCAGCTGCGTTAGTGATGTCGACATGAAACCCGTTTGTTAAACAGTCTCCTTCCCTGTGTTACTTGGCTGGAATTCACCCCACGGCGGAGGGGCCAGCCCGAGGCTTCTGCTCCACTTAATTGCACTTGAGCTGTTTTCAAGGACTGGAGTGGAGCTCGAGTGGTGGCTACAGCCTTGCCCTGGCCCTCTCTGCAGGGTGGGGCTGTTCTCACCCTAGGAGAGCTGAAGCTGCCAGAGGACTTCAAAAAATCCCCTTGCTGTCTCGCCACTGCCCTGTGCTACTTGCATTTCATCCGTCTCGGAGCAGAATCCAGACCCCGCTGCCCAGGGATGCTCGGGAGACCCCCCTTCAAAGAGCAGCACATGGTGAGCAGCTGGGGAAGAGCGCTCCGCATGCCAGCAGTGCTGGCGGAGCTGCCTGTCAGCTGTAGCACCAGAGAGTTAGAGCAGCCCTGGGGCAGCTGCCACTTATCTGGGGATGTGCCCTCCACAGAGCATCCCAGAGCGTGGGAGGTGGAAAGATGTTATCACTCGTGTTCCCACGCTGCCTCCTGACTGCAGCGAGCTTCGCCCTCCAGGTCTCCGGAGCGGCTGGATCAGGCTTTGGGGCTTTCTAGCTGCAGCACTCGCCTGCTGGGGATACCGAGGACGTGCCTGCCCTGTTCTGTGCCTCAGTTTCCCCTGCTATAAAAAGCATTACCTACCTCTGTAAACCACTGTGCAAGCTCTGGGTGTAAAGTCCTTTTAAATCCAAAGTGTATCTCGTCTCTTGTGCGCTATCTTCCCTGCCTGGGGTGTTCAGTGCTGGATGAGAGTTAAGAGATTAGCACCCCTCCTTTTGTTGTGTTGGAAAGTAACATTAGGGTTATGTTTCTCTTTGGTTTTATCAAACGGCTGTTTGCTGTTTTCCAAAAAAAAAGAAACCAAACTGCTCCTGTCTCCATATTGTTGAATCTAAACTCTTTGGCAGCCTCTTCGCAATAAGGACTGCATTCCCACCCTCTGGCCGGCGAGCGGGGTGGGTGGTTAATGCCCAAGTTGACATAAGTGATTTATTTTTCTTATAATTACTGAGAAAAATTGTGTATGGGGCTGGGTGCAGAGAGGGCTGAATACTTAACCTTTGTTGTGCCGGTAGCTTCAGCATGTTGCATTGCTGCTAAAAGAGCTGCTGCTGTTTATGCTGGGCTTGAATATAGAGGCCTCAGCACCAGGGATCCCCTGTATAAATGGGGAATAGCTGGTGCATGTATTGCATATGTAAACCCAGACTGCCAGAATTGAAGGGAGGGTCTTTCTCCCTTTGGGAGTGTCAGAAGGGGCATAGCTAAGGCTTCTGGCATTTTGAAGTGTGTTGGGTCAAAAGCCAATTTCCAGCCAAACAGAGGTGTAATGCAGGAGGTACATTGTCCCGTCTGCCCGCTGCTAGGTTCTTGCACCTACCTCAGAAGGCGCTGGCCATAGTTGGGGATGAGGTCCTGAGCTGGACATGGCTCGGGTCAGATCTGGTCTGGCGAGTCTGGGGTTCTTCCTGGACATGTGGACACGCGCGCCCAGGTGAAAGATGGAGCAGTTAGGCAGCTGGACACCAGGACTCGGGCGTCTGCTGCTCCCTTGCTCCCCTACGACTGCAAAGAGCAAGCATGTGAAGAGGGGGAATAAACAGAGCTGCTCTAATTCCTAGCATGCCTGCCCGCTGCCCTTTTCCTTAGAAGCACTGCGCTGTAATCGCCTGTGTCCTAGGCTGTGACTGGCAACCTCTCTGAATGATTTCCCCATTTTTTGTCTTGCACGCTCCCAGGACATTTGTGCACAAAGATCTCTGCAGTTGGCTTCTTCACGGGTGGGATTTCAGCAGCACAGACCAAGAAACTGGGCAGTGCCATTCCAGGGTGTGCTTTTCAAAGGCTTCCTCTCAGTGCCCTAAGACTGTGTGGTAGGACAGATGAACCAACTCCCTGCAAGTTACTGGGAGATAATAGAAGGCTTTTTACTCTCTCCACAGGAGGAAATCGGGTAATTTAGTAGAGATAATCAGGAGCTCTGGAAACTCGGGACCAAGTTCTCTGCAGGGCTCCCTCTGATATTGCGTTTGCCAACATTTAATTTTGCATTATTGAAGTGCATATTTTCTGAGCATTTGAAGTTTTTGAGGGGGGCACCGTATTAGACTATTGTGTTGTCTGTTCCCCTGTAGAGCGAGTCCACTTAAGAACGCCGTGGTTTTAATAGATCTGATCTTTGCACGGTCAAGGATTGTTTGGGTACCTTGGTATGCGATGCTTGGTGTTGACCTGGTGAGCGCAGGATTTGCAAGCTAGGACTCCTGAGTTTCTAATCCTGGCTTTGCTACTGTCTCGTTGTACAGCCACGAGCAAGTCCCTTGGACTCCAGTTGCAGAAGCAGCCCCCACCTGCTACTTGAAGGCTTAGCAGGAGGTGGTACGAGGTTGATTTTTTTTCTAGGGGTGTTGAGCATCTACAGCTTTTATCAATGCTGTTAGGAGTTCTGGGTGCCTGGCACCTCAGACGGGTGGGCACCGAGGGTCTCACACCAAGCGCTAAAACTTGCTTGAAAACAGGGGCCTGCATGCCCTCTACCAAAACGTCCTCCTCCACGAAGCACTAACGCGGTTTCCAGTGCCTCACAAGAGCGTCGTGGTGAGCCTGCCTTCATGGTGCATGAAACAATTTGAAAATCTAAAGCTCTGCGTAAGTGCTCAGCATTATTTATTTATTCACCCATGCCAGGAGCTCTGAAGCAATAATCCAACTTTCCATAACAAATGAGGGCTTTGTGCAGCTCGGTTACTCCATTTCCAGTTGGGGGATGTGATGGACGGAAAACATCGCTTTAGCACGGCACCAGCCCAAATCTTGGCTACGTAGAGAACTGGAAGGGACCACCTGGACCAGCAAGTCCAGTCTCCTGCAATCTGTAACAACTGCATAATGGATGTTAAGTCCAGTAGGATCCAGAACTTCCTGTCTGGCCCCACCAGGCACAAAATACCCCTGGCGATATAGAAAATGTAGGGTTTCTAGTCCAGAAAAACCCAAGGCTTCAGTCTATACTGTATCAAAGGAAGAGAGCAAGAGAAGCCCAGGGCATCACCAGGTCCTCGGGCTTTGCAGTGGAAGGGAATTTGTTAGGTTAAGGATGCCCACATGTAGCATCATCTGGCCTTCATTGCTGCTGTGATCCAAGTGTCTTGATCCTGAAGTTTTGGAGCATACGGGGAGAAGCTGTTGGCAGAGTTCAAGAGGAGAGAGAGAAAAGGGTCACACCGAAGTGGCATCGTGGTGCTGGCAGGGCCCAGGCTCAGAGGCAGCAGCTGGCTGCACTTGGGCAGCTGGCCTGTTGGTGTTGCTGAAGCTCTTTGCCCCCCTTTGTTCCCTGCCCCTTAAGAGGTTTCTCACAGAAAACCCCTACGTACCCTGGATCCCGGAGGACGCCTGGCTCAGCAGGAAACAGGAGCCAGGTCCCTCATGGATGCCCTAACCATTGAACATCCCACCCTCCTCCTCCACACGTGCAGGCTCCCACCCCTTCCACCTCCGCCGCTGAGCGGGAGCCGACTGCATGCCTCCAAGGACAAGCTTCAGGGCCTTGACGGCAGCCGCGTCCTTGAAGGAAGGCGCCTGGCAGGCAGGCGGAGATGGGAGTTGGCAGTGAACTAGCTCTTCCCTCCAAGATTTATTTTCTTGGGAACTGGTTTATTCCACTCAACATGGACATAAGAGTGAGACCACACATGATCTTGATTCCCAACTGGGAAAGGCCTAAAAACAGAGGCTGAATTGTCCTCTTGTCCTAAAACACAGGCCCAGCAGGAGACGGAGACGGCCGGCATGGGGCACGAGGACGCTGAATTCTTTCCCAGGACGGTTCCTCTATGCTCCAAGTCCCCGAGGTCTGCAGATGCAAGCCCCTGGCCCTGATGGTTGCCGCATGCCCTGAATTCACCCCTCTCCCAAGAGAGGAGGGTAGGATGCGGTTTGGCCTCGGCAGTCGGAGAGGTGCTGCAGAACGGCCTGTTCCTCCGCGCCGCCAAAAGCTGAACAATAGCTGCAACTGTAGTCGCTGCACAAATGTGGGTCAGGGCCCCGTTTGCCAACATCCTCGTGAAGGGTTAATGCAAAGTCCCCGTGCTGCTGAGGCTCCGAGGTCGTGCTGGGGCTTGTTCTCTGCTGGGAAGCGGTACAGAAATCCCAGCTCCTTCGTTGGTTTGGCCAAGAACCTGCTCGGCGCTGACTCACCTTGCTGCTTCCGGCAGGACCGGACTGACTCTTGGTGGGATGAGCTTGGATTCCCGCCTCCCCCTTACGATACGATGGGCAGAGCAGGGAGGTAGAGAAGTTTAGGAAGGGCTGGGGAAGAAGAGAGGGATCCTGGGCAAGTTTAGGCACCTTGGCCATGTCGAAAGCCGCCATTGCTTGCACTTCTACCGGGCACGCCTTAAGGCACATAAATCTCGATCTGTTTATTGTGTTGAGAAGGATGAGCAAATCCTCACACTGGCACTGGAAGCAGCCTGGAAACCAGTGAGGAGCTTGGATGTCGGTCTGATGAGCTCACCCTGGAGAAGGTGGGCAGACACGTTGCGTACCCGCAAGAGCCTGCGCGTTGTTCCCTCTTGCACGGGGAGGTCCATCAACCCGATGTGGAGGCAGCAGGAGCCTGGATTCTGTGGCCAAGTCCTTCCCTCTGGAGGAAAAACCAAAGTTTCCAAACTAGGTGGCATTTTTGGAGCCTGGCACTACTTGGCCATCCACCGTGAGAGAGGAGTCAGGCAGGATCCCGCGGCTCCCCACCGCTTGGGTGAATAGGACTTGCAATGGGAGTGGAGGCAGCATCTTGGCCAGCTCTTGCAAGCGCTTCCTCTTTCTGCCAGCATCGTCTTGAGCCAGCCGCTTGCCTTCCAGAGCTCATTTCCTTTAGGCAACCAGACAGCAGAGTCGTGGTTGCATTCGCTGGGAACGAGCTGCAGAACCAGCAAGCTGCGGGCAGCCGAACTGCGGCATCTGGTTCTCCCAGTGACCTCGTGTAGGCAGCGGCGAGAGACGCGAGGGCTTTCTGAAAGGAAGAGCCCATCGCTGCCCAGAGCCGTCTTGCTGTCATGCTGCTCCTTACAGCAGCGGGCACGAAGCCCAGGGTTCGAGGTAATTCACACCGGGCCGGCCAGCCCCTGCAGCAGCCCTGGCCAAGGAGCAGGGGTCCTCGGTACATTAGCCTTGGATTCAGTGCTGAGAAGATGCAGGGCAGAGACTTTGCTCCGTGAAACAAAGAAACCAATGGGGCTGGCGGAGAAGCTATGGCTTGTTTTAAATAAAGCTCTGACTTCGTTGTTTTAATAGCCCATGCAGTTGATCTGGGAAGGCCCTCTTCTTCCCCTCCTACAAAGTTTCCCCCTACCCCTCTTCTGCAGTCCCAGCCCTTCCACCCCTGTTCTAAGGACCCCTTTCATGCCGATCCTAGCGGGGATCCATCCATGAGGCCCTCCACCTCCGCGGGCTCCAGCCTGTGGACTCCTCAGCCCATAAATCACTGAGCGCACGGAGCTGGATAGATAAATATTTAGATTGGCCCAGGCACAGCACTGGGTCAGATGCGTTGGTGTGATGGGGATGAGTCTGGAGCAGAGGAAATAGAGGTAAGGTGCACACAGGGAAATGCAAGAGCAGCTTCAGAGGACGAGTGTCGGAGGATGGTTCCCACTGGAGGAGGTGAGGCAGGATCTGGAAGAGCAGGTGCCCCTGCCTCTGGACTCCCGACCAGGAGGGATTGACCGTAGCGCTGCAGCCAGCTCGGTGGAAAGTCTGCAAAAGCTGATACCGTGCGCACATGACCCTGTCCCGGGGTGCATTTGCCCCCTTCGATGCCATGGGGATTAAGTGTGTCTAGTATCTAATCCAGGCTGCTAAAATGCAATCCCCCCCACCCTGCTTCCTGAGATTCAGGGCTGAACTGGGTATGTGCCACTGACGTGAAACCTACAGCTCGCCCCGTTCCAGCGGGTTTGCTGAGATTGTCCGTTTCTCGCTGAACTCGGCAGTGCAGCTCTTAAACGCAGAGAAGCATGCGCCCTCTCTCAGAGGTGCCCATGCATGCTTGCATAACAGCCACGGCAGGGCTAATCACGGGGCTTTAATCGCCAGTGCTGACTTAGGAGCTTCTGCCACTTCAGCACGTCGCTCCTGTCTGTCGGCCCGAAGCAGTGGGAACCGGCCGCTAGGAGGAGATGGCTGCGTGAGCACGTCGACTTCTGCTCGTCCTCGAGATCTTCGTGTTGCTGCAAAACTTGCTCCCAGATGGAGGATGTTTCCTCATCCCTTCCACGCGGGCAGTACAGCCTTTGGATCTGGTGAAAAATGTGGATTCCCACTTTTTTTTTCTGAAAAGCTGAGGATCTGAGGATTTGAAGTGATTTAAAAAGCAGTGCTTTGTATGGAAGTACTGAGCCTGGCAGAGCTGAGGAGCTGGCTGTTCTGCAGTTTGATCTGTCTGATACTTGCTCGGCCTTGTAGCATCGCAGGAAGCACAGCGAAGACTTCGGATCAAAACCAGCTGGCTCCGTTGGAGGTCTGGGCAGCTCCGATGGTGCCACGTTTCAGCGAGACCTTCTTTAGGAGAGCTATGAGAAATGGTCGGTTTCCTAAATATTCCTGTGAAAATATCATTGCTTCCCGCGCCTTCCTGCCTCTACCCCCTCCCCCCCCGTCAAATTGCAGTTATTGACCATGTTTTTCTTCTCTGCAGTTTCCACCCTCTGCTCTTGAGCCGTTTCAGTCTGACCCTCTTGCTTGTCATTCCAGGCTCATGGAGGAAAGATGATTGCTCCCTCGGCTAAGGGGTCGATTTTAATTTTGAAAAACATGGTTTCAAATGGCGCTGTATAAGAACCAAAAGCCCCCAGCAGCCTCTAGCTCCTGGCGAGCCCGTAAAGCAATTCTGAGCTGCTTCAGGCCTATCCCCCAGGCCTGCTGGGTTGCTAATCAAGTAGACTGAAGACAAAGACGAGGTTTGTAGGCAAAAGCAATAGGATACGTCCTCCTCCTTCCCGACTCCTCTGGCTCATTTTTCACTTAATAAGATGCATCCAGCAAAATCCCTGCTCTGGCCATGGGAAAGAATCGCATCCCAATCTGCAGCTGTTCTTTCAGCTCTCTCCAGATGTGCCCCAAATTCCACTGCCTTTGTTTTCTGCACGTGGGAGGGAGGGCGGTGAGTGAGCTCAGGGATGTATGCTCTAAGGCAGATGATGTTCCTCGAGAGGACGCTGCTCAGAGCCTTGCGGAAGAGGAAGCCAGGGTTTTGCTGTAGATGGAAAGGAGGGTCTCTTCCCAAACCACGTGAGAGCGGTCATGGGCCTGCCGTAGAAGGGAAGTCTAAAAGGAGGGAAATCTTCTCCATGCTTGGCATGACTCCTGCTGGCTAGCGCACTGACCTATGGCTTCTGCCCACTCCCCCACGGAGGTCACTTTTCACCGTAGTGCTCTTGGGTGGACTCCAAAGGAAGTAACAGGATTTCATGCCTCTTCTGGGGAAATGCTCCCTCCGTGACACCATGAGTCACGGGGTAAGTGAGCATAGCCCTTGTGAACGATGCCAAATGAACTGTCCAGGGGAATGTGGGCAGAGAGTCACAGAACAGCTGCAGCAAAGAAAAAACATCCATGTCAGGTTTCTGTGCCTTTTCTTCGCACACCGGCCTGCCAATGTGTCTCTGTCTTGACCTGGAATAACCTCCTCTTCCACGTTCACTCCCTGCGGAGGTGTCAGATAGTGTCCAGGGCATGGGAGGCTTTCTGCAAGTGCTCGCAGCAGGGTTGCAAGCATCTCGCACGCGGCGCCACGCCGTTCCAGGCTGTATGTTGGCAGCCTGAGCTGCATTCACGGCTGGACCGCCAGAGTAAAATGTTTCTCTGTCTCCGAGAACCAGTCCTATCCCTGGGACTGTAAACCCTGGATTTTCCTTAAACCTGGAGACCCTTTTATCCCCTTTGCAGCTCCTTCTCAAGAGTTTATTTGGTCCCCACACACCCCAACCCCCAGTTCCTTACTGGAGTTGGTCATTCCCCCCAAATGGGGAGGATGTGAAACACAAGAGCCACATCCTGTCACATGCCGGCACGGTGACAATGAAGTCAGTAGAGCTTTTGCTGCTTAATGTAGGCCCAGGGAGCTTTTTCTTTTGTTTGCAGGACAATGCTTTTTTTTTTTTTTTTCTTCTTGTGAATCCTCCCTGGAGTAACTAGTTTCCCAAGTTGGGCTTTGACTTCATAGCTGGCTACCAGCACTCGGTGAGCAGCATGGGTCCCTTTTAGCCTGAAAGCGTATTCATTTCATCTCTGCTTTGCCATCCGTCCAGTGCAGAGATAAGCCCCTTGTTGCCGGCCTGCTGCTGCCCAAATTGTGTTGCCAGTAGTAGGGAGAGGGAAAGTATCTTCGTTAAATCAAGAGAGCAGCTTTCCTGGAACGATAGCTGGAGAGCTGAGCTTTGCAATGCTCGTGAAAAGTTTTGGCTGCGGACTGAGAGCTGCAGGGAAGGCTTGGAGGAAAAAGGTGCCTCTCAGCTTGCACATAGTGTGAAGGAGCAGGATATGGTTTCAGATGTGCTTGGCCTTCCATCAGCTAGTCCTGGAAGGAACGGCTGTCTGCCCGCGGGACTGAGCAGAACATGGATGTGTCCGGAGGGAGTTCATGGGACGCGTGGAAACGAGGATGCAGTTATGGCAAGGGTGGAGGAAGTTTCTTACCTGCCTTGCTGAGCTTGACCGAGCATGGCCCATTGAAACATCCCCGTCTGCAGTAAGCATGCGAGCTGACATCCCTGGGCTTTGTGAGCAGGATCGTCCAGTCTTTACTGGGCTCGTGCGGGTCCCACTCACTGTTTTCTCCATGGCAGATCTCCACAGGAAGCAAACTCGTTGCGTCTCAAGTTCTTAGGGCAACCCAAACCGAATCTCCTCCTGGTTGCAGCTACTCTGCGGGGAAGCTCCAGAGAAAAGAGATCGTTGTCTGAAGCCCTACTATCTGCTCAGAGTGATCAAAAGGTGGATAGTGGGTGTGTCGTGTCCCCTGCCTGCTCAGTCTTCTCCTTCCTAGGGTTTACAACACCAAGGGAAACGTCAGTGCAGATTTCCAGCAACGGGGGGGGAATCTCAGCCCTACGGAGAGACGTCATTAGACGATGACTGTATGTGGGAAGGCATAAGCTTTACTATCTTAATCTTGGGGGCAAATTTTAATCTCGTGGCCTTTGTTAAACCGAGATACATCTGCGGTGAGCGCACCAAGCTTACTTGGAGCGTTTTCTTCCGGCTATGCCGCATAGTCCACGAGAGCAGAATTTGGCCATTCCTTTAATGTCACGGCGGTTGCTAAATGAAGAGGTGGTGGTTTGCTGGGGGAGGCGGGCCAGGCCCTGAGCACGGGGGAATTGCAGCCCTAACTCGGGCAGGATGGCAAACCTGTGGGAAGTGTCGAGACGCACCCGCTGGGGTGTGGAGGTCTTGGAGATGGCGAAGGAATATGCACAGGGTTAAAACCACAGCCAGGCAGCAAATACACTTTTCAGCAGGTGTTTTCTGCCTAGGAGAGGGTCACATGCCTTTGTTTTCTACGCCGGGTTCTGCTCAGGGGTGATTTATTCAGGCACTGTGATTCACGGCCCCTGTCTAGCTAACTTTGTTTGATTTGCCTGCTGTAATCCTGTTGCTCAAGGTGTTACTAGAGGCTTTGAGTTCCCGACTTTTTACAGCGACACTAGCGTGATCGGTCTGGAAGTGCCGTGGGGCCAGCGGGGCTTGGCTTTGTCTCGGTGACCCTGCAAGAATCCTACACCCTCTGCTTGGAGGTGGTTTGTGTCACAGGAGCAATGCGGGACTTCTTCTCGGCACATGCCAACAAAGCCGTCTCTTCCATTCGTGGGGAAAAAAGAGTCATCTGAACTGGCCCGTCTGCTGTGGTGAATGAGTAGCTCTGGAACGGCAGGGCCGTGACGTCTGCAAATGAAGCCTGTCCCTGTGACTCATGTTCCTCTTTTACCCTCCTCCAAGTATGACCGGGAGCTGGACTCTTCCCTGTGAACCATTTGTACCATCGCAGCATCACTTCCCCTGCACTTGTGTCCAGTTGGTCTCTTTTTTCCATTTTCCACTGACTCAGACCTCTTTCCCCCTCCCACCCTGTCCTTAGCCGACGCACTCGCTGCTCTCTAGATTTGTCCCGTGTCCCCTGAGGACCTTGCTGTTGCTGTCAGCTCTGAATGCTTCAGCCTAGTCCCAGTGCTCCATTCTTCAGTGGACACGTCCCGATCTAACTAGGGATGGAGGAGTGGGGTGGGGTGTCCTGCGACACGCAACACAGATGGAGGATGCATCACGGGTGGGCAGTGGAGTGGGAGGGTGCCCAAGCCTGGCACTGATAGATGAGCAACGAGGCATCCTATCGTAGGCTCGGTAGGGTGCACTCTATGGCATGATGGGTGCAGCCTGGGCAGTCGAGGGCAGGAATGGAGTGGAGGCATCCCACCCTGGTGCTACAAGTGCTGGGTAGCTCCGTGCTTCATTTTCGGCCAGAGTCTGTTTTCTTTTACTCATTCCATCTTTCACAAGCACGCATGTGTCCTTCCGGTCACACTTCAGGGTTTCCTGGCTGTGTTACAATAACAGGAAGCGTTAGACCCAAAGATAATGCTGTTAACAACTCATTGTGTTGGAAGGGGGCAGAGGAGTGGGCGATCTGAAGTTTTCTGTGCATGGTGGCAGGAGAAGCACCTGCAAGCAGCTCCTGACCCTTTCTCCCTTCAAGAGTCAAGCCCTGGCATCGTTGTTTTATAAAAAATCACCCCTTCCTGGAGGCAGAAACAAGAAACCCTTCTGGAGTCAGGGTTCGTCCTTGGCCAAAGACCAAAACCAGCAAGGCACAACTGGGGCGTGTGTCACCTCCTCTGAGCAGCGCTCTGTCTGTCCCCTGTGTTGTGGGATGGAGGTTTTCCACACCCTGGGCTTCAGGTTTCATACAGGTGGTTTCTCCATGTTGCCCGTGCCTGGTTCGGTCCTTTGGAAAGGCTCCTGGTCCTGAAGGCAGGAGGTTTTGTTGCTTGAGCAGAAGGATCCACTGGTGTTCTTCAGGCTGGGGCAGGGCTAGGCGTCAGCTTCCCTGAGCCCCTTTGAGCTGGGGCGACACATGGCAGGGTGGGTCGGGGTAGATGTTCTGGGGGGCCAGGGGTGGGAGATGTTATGGGGATGGGTGGGTGTGCATTTCTCCACGCTGCCCCTCTGAGGCCGAAGGCCATGGGCTGTGGGACCGTGCTAACCTGTGCTCTCCTTGCGTTTTGTTTTTGGTCAGGAGGTGAAGATTTTCCGTGCCCTGATCCTGGGGGAGCTGGAGAGGGGCCAGAGCCAGTTCCAGGCCCTCTGCTTTGTCACCAGGCTCCACCGCAACGAGATCATCCCCAGCGAGTCCATGGCCAAGCTGCGGCAGGTGAGGGGCAGCCCCACGAGACAGCTTTCTGCGTGAGCCCACCACTGCTGCCCGCTGGTCTCCTGGCCATCTAGAGCAAAGGGCCCCTTTCAGGCACCTGGCTGAGTTTCTCAGCCTGACCCAGCTGTGACCACCACTTCCCGCTGCACGGTCTAGTCCAGTCCAGCGTTGCCCAGGTCTGGTTTGTGGGGAGGTGGACGGGAGCGGTG
>JAGPOW010001661.1:2530205-2542567 GCA_030014935.1 Caiman crocodilus
ATGACAGAGGGCTATAGGAATGAGTGTGCCCTGAACCCTGCACGGAGGGACACCGTAGGTCCGTGGTGCCTCAGCTTGGAGAGCGGGTCTGAGCGTGAGGGAGATGCTGGTGCAGGAAGGGGGTCTCCCACGAGGAGCTGACAGCAGGGGCTGATCTTTTCCATGCTGGCATCTGCAGCAGTGAGTGCGCGCCACGACTGGGAGTCAAGGAGAGGAAGGACAAACCCTGTACCCTGCCCCTGTCACACGAGCCATGTCCCCTCCATGTGCCCAGCTTGCCCCCGCTGCACAAGTGGTGTCCTTTGCTGAGAGCCCGTGTCCAGCACGGCTTTCCACGTAACCAGGCAGGCCCGCATGGGCAGACCCAGCACTGGGCCCTCGCTCAGCTTGCAAGCTCCCTGCCTGCGCTGGAGCTCAGTGGTTTTCCTGGGGCCTGCCCAGGCAGGTGTCTCAGCCTCCTTTATCTGCGCTGCAGCAGGCGGGAGCCCAGTGCATTTCCTACAGGAGACGATTAGGATCTAGGACTTGCCGTGCACCAAGTCTCGGCAGAGCCCCTTCTCGCGGGCTTGGCAGCAGGCAGGTGCTGCGGGGCGTGGGCGCCTCGCTGAGGCTGCCTTGCTCCCTCTCCCACCCCACCCCCTTTTAATGCTGCAGGGACTCACCCCTCCCAGAGTTACTAATATGCAAATCTCACCGTTTTGCATGGGCCACGTGCCAGGCTCCCAGCGTCGGGACAGTGCCAACGTGGGGGCGCGGCCTCCTCCATCCCCAGCGTGCTCACCTGGCCCGGCGGGACGGAGGCAATGCAGCTGCCCTTGCTCTGGGAGCTGACCTGAGCTGTGCCGACGAGGTGGTGCTGCACTGGGGGTGGCCAAGCTGGCAGCCCCTCGGGCAGGTCTGGGGCTGGCAGCAGGAAGCTGGGCACGCTGTGGATTCCCTTCCCCTTGCAGGATGGTGAATCTGGAGTCCATGCACACAGGTAAAGGGAGAGAGGGCTTGGCTGGGGCCAGCGGGCAGCAGAGGCCTGCAGTCAGGTAGGGGATGGGGAAAGGGACCCGATCCCTACTTCGACCCCGACACGTGACTTCAGTAGCTGCTGCCAAGTCCACGAGGCTTCCCGCCTGCCTGGGCAGGAGATGGGGGCACGTTTAGCAGCTTTTCGGCGATACTGGAAGCGCTGGCGCTAGAGCTGAAGAGACGGAGGACTGCAGGGGCACAGGAGGAAACGCAGCCAGCAGGAGAATGGGGTTTTTCGGGGGAATAGCTAGGGGTGCTTAAGAGACATGGGGCTAGCAGGGAGTTTTGGGCAGAAGTATGTCTGGCTGGTTACCTCCAGTTGCCACCTCATCCATGAGCCCAGCTGCACACAAGCAGCTAAGGGCAGGGTGGGCGCACAGGCGTCGGCCTGCCCCCAGGCGTGGGACAGGCACCATCTCTGCGTGTGCACAGGGCTCGGCTTAGGGATGGGATGTGGGGAGCTAGAACTTGTGTTAGTCCCTGGAAAGAGAAGCCCCTGGTAAATGCCCTAAATCATAGCAAGAGGTATGGGGACGTGCACCAGTGTGTGCTTCTGTGCTAGGGTATAAGGATCTTCATGTGTTCAAGGCGTGCATTAGTGTCCCCACGTGGCTTGTATATGCTCGTGGGTCCTTTCAGATCACTGTCTACTGCCAGCAGGGCTGCAAGGAGCTAGTGTGTATGGGTGGGTGTATATGCTGTGTGACTGTAGCTGGCTTTGTGAGGTTACCAAGGCTTTTCCTAAGCCCCAGAAGGGATCTTGCCTCCTCTGCCACTCTCTGTGCCTGTTAATCAAGGCTTGGGAGCTGCTAGCTGCTCAGCTGGGTTCACTTTGGAGAAGCCTGTTAGACGGGAAGGTAAAAGTAATCTGCTGCCAGCTACGGAAAGATCCCAGTGACTGCCATAGCCTTCGAATTGGTCCTTAACACTTGACCTACCAAGTGCTTTGAGGTCCTGCCTTCCTCCAGAGCAGCTGGTGAGGACGCAAGGCCCCGCTTGTCATTATAGACTGCACTGGGTCCTGGTGCATGTTAGCTCATAGCTCATCTCCTTGGGCTCGGGCCCTGGCTGGTGACTAGGAGCCAGTTCCCAGGTTTCTTGTTATTACTTGGACACATTAAGACTTGGTCTTCATGCAGACCTCACCAGCATCATGGATTTACCGCAGCTGAAAATCTGACCCACAGTCAGTGGGTGCTGTTAACACCTTTTAAAAGCACAGTTTTGATGCAAAAATCCCTCCCCCCCTGCATTCAGGAACAGTAAAGTAAAGAATTAAGTTGTTTAAAAATAAAACCTGCAGAACCCGTGAACAACATCCTTGCCTCCGTCACTTTGCAGCGACCCGGGGCTGGCAATCCTGCAGGTAACACCAAATGGTGCAGGAGTGAAACCAACTGGTTTGATTTGATTTCGTCGTCCAAGCTGAGTGTCTGGGCCAACTTCTGTACCAGTGTAACTGCACCGAATCAATTGAAATTCCCCTCCCAGAGACACTTGGCCTCTTACATTTAAATGCTCACTCATGGTGGAAAATATGAACAGCTTTTAAAATACCTGCATTTTCTAGGGTGCTATATGGAAACTTGCAAAATTCCTCATTTGCCCGCCTCGCTGGCTAAGTTTTGGTGCTGAGCCCAGGTAGCGCCCGTAGACTTCAGTGAGCATTCAGCACCTCTGCAAATCATCCCAGTGCACTCGAGAGATCTTAACACCTGGTGGAAATTTCAAGGCACCTAAAACCCAGTGAAATCCAATAGATGATGTTTGAAAATCTCAGCTGACGTGATTTTCTTTCCATTAATATTCTCCCTTTAAAGGTGCATAACTTGTTTAGTGTTAAAACTGTTCCCAATAAAGTAATGCAAAGGAATTTTTTCCCCTGACATTTTTATACCAACCAAAAACCCTAGTATAGGTGCAGGTGTACTGGCAAAAAGTGCTTTATTGGAAGAGATTTTTTCATGCAAAGAAATATCCTAAGTTGGAGGTGGGGTCGCGGGGAAGGAAAGGTTTCGATGTCTAGCAAACCTTTACTAGTTCAGGCTGGGTCAGCATCTCGCCAAAGGTGACAACCTTTAACTTATGGCATTGCAGCTTCTAAAGGGCTTTAAAATAGATTTGCAGCACTCTTTTCCTTAGTGCTTTTTATCACCCTGCTAATTTGCTGTGAATCTCCTGTCTAGCAAAGCTGTATCATAAATATACAGCCATAAGATTATGAATTTAAATGGACTTCCACACCAGTAGCAGACTCTGTGCAGAGGAATTGATTGTTTGTTGAAGGCGTATTGATGTGTCTGCATTTTATCACCCGAGCTCACTGTCACATATTTATCGATGGGACTCTTAAAGTGTCAGTAAAGAGCCATTCTCTCTAGCACAGCGCAGTGTCGCCCTTCCTTTGCCAGCTGTACCCGGGTTTCTCCCCTGCTTGCTCTTGAGGAGTCCTTGGAGGATGTCAGCGGCACTATTGCCAACTCAGGACCCAGCCTATACCCAGACCCACACCCAAATCATGAGCTTGACTCAAAGATCAGGTGATTTTTAACAAAAGAATAAAAATGGGGCTTGTTTTGTTCACCTTCCTTGTCTTGAAGGCATCGCATCTCATGTTTTCAATTTTCTTCTTAACAACGCACCTTAGGTGTATAAAAGCTAAGGTCCTCGCGTAATCCCCTGACTCCTGGGAGCTGCAGCTTTAACAAAAATGCCAAATGTCCCAAGACTTGCAGGACAAGCCCTGAGATGCGGCAGCGTCGCCGCTGTAACTTCCTGTTGCAGCTAGCAGAAATGCACTTATTTGAGGGGCTGATTCTTTGCTCATGCAGCTGTAGAGCAGGAGCATCTCTAAAGCTAATCACCTGGAAAAGAGCTCCTTTCAGGTCCAACACGGAGCTGAAAGAGGTCAGAACTGCAGCCTAGGTGTTTCAGTGACCATTAGGTATCACAAAACTGCTGGGGGATAGAGGAGTCTGAGCAGCAGCATCACCGAGGGGAAGCAGGGGCCACCAAGAAAGCACCCCGTACCACTTCTGTGCATATTTGTGTTGGGGAGAAGGCTGTGTGAGCCCAAGGTACATGAATTAAGAGGCACTGTAGTCTATTAACGAAGGCATTAAGAGGGTTTTTTTGTACCTCTGCCACTGACATGCTCGATGACCTTAGGAAAATCGCTTTGCCATTCTCTCTGCCTGTTTCCCCTCCTGCTTCCACGGCCGTATCTATTGCAAACTCTTTAAAGTAGCACTTGTCTCTTATTCGGTGTTTCAGGCCCTGTTTGCCTGCGTTTTGGATAGGTATTGCTATTTCACACCTCTCTCATTGAAACGCTTCTTTTTGTGAAAATGGGCCCTTCCATGGCAAACAGGCGGTTTTTAATATACATTTTTCTTGACTTTTCATTGTAAAACCCACACCCAAATGCAATTTTGTTTGTTTGGGGTTTTTTTTTTCTTTTTTAAGAGAACCTCAAAAATCATCAGGGAGATTTTTTTAAAAATAAAAATACAGCTTTGGTTTGCTCGTCTAAACACGTTGCATGGACACAGAACGGTTTCTCAAATGGAGGTTCCTTCCAGACTTAATCTTGGTTGTGGTCTCTTAGCTGGACTACCACATTTAGACATATTACTACTATGGGTGTGGTTATGGTTGTGGCTTATTCCTGTTACTAGTGCTATTGCTCTTGATATTGTTGTTGTTAATATACACTAGCGATGCCAGAAGTGCACCCAAAATGCAAGCCCAGGTGTAGCTTTGGTAGGGAAGAAACCACTTTTTCTCATTTCAAGGTTTAGATCAATGGGGGAAATGTTTAAAAACCTGGAGAATATTTTATTTTTGGCCACTTCCACATAAAAATGAAACCTTTCTTTTTGTTTCAAAACTTTTTGTTAAAAGCATACTAATACCTCCCCTCCCTCCCCCCAACAAACACGAGCTTTGAAAACGGCATTTTCCAGCCATAGCACAGAAGTTTTCATCGAAAGTTTCCAAGCAGCTCCAGTATGAGCGTTGAGAGGGAGGTCACCGGGGAAGCGGAGTCATTTCTGTTTGCTGTGGGGAAGTTGTTAAAGGGGGGTGTGGAAAGCAGAATGTTTGCAGGTGATGTCTCTTTAAGGAGGTTTCCACCTGTTTCTTATTTTTAGGTAAAACCACAGCACATGCTCTTCGTGCTTGCACATTGCAGTATTATTACCTCATGCAAATCATGCTGCTTTCTCCACGGGGATTGGTTGCTAGAAGCCTATGCAAATGAGACAGCTTGTTCTCTCTTCCCCCACCCCACCCTGCAGGGAGAATGGAAAGAGTTAAAGTTTGCATGCGCAGGGGAAGGGGGAAGAGGGTGCCTGTATGAATTTGAATATCATATTCTTCTTCCTTTAATTCTGTACTTTGCTGCTTTAACAAGTGGACAAAGTGCGCTCTGAGGCTTAGTGCGAAGTTGACTGAGTTCCCATCCCTTTCTTCCAGCTGTCCCCAAAGGAAACTGTGGCCCCAGGCAAGGTGGCAGCTGTCACTTCAAGGGTAAACATTTAATTTATTGACATAAAAAGGGTGTAGGCAAGAAATGCTGGCTGGGGATGGCAGAGCTGCTTGTGGTGTGGCTGCGCATGGGGCATTGCTTGGCATTGGGTGGCCTGCTCCACGGCGGTGGAGGTTCAAGCATGCATGGGTGTGAGCTGGACGGGGGCAGAGAGCAAAGAGGTTGAAAGATGCCAGGGGTGTTACTGATGAGAGACAGCGAGACGTGTTTCATCTTATTCCCTGTCTGGGTGTGCCCTCTTTCTAGTCTCTCCCGGCCTCTCTAGGGGCTTCATTGTTCATCCTGTACAGCACCAAGCACATTGCAGTGGCTGAGCTGTCCAGGAGAGAGAGGGGCTCCTTCATTCCTAAAACAGGCAGGAGTAGCAGCTGGGCCCCAAAGCCGTGATGGCAAGCCTCTTCCTTCATTATCTCATTCAAGATCCCAATCTACTAGACCCCGGGGAGGGGTCAGTGAGACCAGGGGAGATGCCCCACTTGCTAAATACCCACCACCAGGAATGATGCAGAAGGTGCCAGAGCCACAGCGGATTGAGAAGGGGAAAAGAGCGAGGGAGAGAGCAACAGGAGGGGAAACGCATCCTCGGAGCTGATGAATATTCTAGTGCCTGGATGTGGAGGAATCAGGAATTTGAAAGTCTGATGGTGTATTATAATTACACATTCATTTGTGCTGTTTAGTGGAAGCCACATGTGCCTGTTGCCTGGGACTGTGACCTGTTATTAAAATCAGTTGTGCCTTCTTTTCAGAGCTCAAGATGAGCGGCGATGTGGCCGATTCCACAGAAGCGCGGAGTGAAGCCGACCAAGTGGAAGCAGGTGAGAGCTCGCCCTCCCTCTCCCCTGTCCCGGGGCTGGGGGGAACCGGAGCAGGGGGAGGTAGGGGGTCGAGGTCACTGGAAGTTGCTGTCTATGCTCTGCTGGGCTCTTGGCTTTTGCATGAGCCGCAGCTAGCCAGCTTGTGCGTGGGTCCAGATGCTGCGCTTGGGTCGAGCGGAGCTCTCCTCTAGATCGGAAGGAAAGACGCTTTCTATTAATCACCTCTGGTCTCAGAAACGTTCATTGTGGTTAAGGCTTTAAATTGATTAATGTGCTGCCAGGAGGATGAATGCCATCGGCGCGCGTGTGGTCCATCTAGCCTTGCGCAGGTGGCTTCTTGTTGTAGGCAGGGTCCAACTCAGCAGTCTTCACTCAGGTACTCCTTGGGGGATTACAAACTGGGCTGGAAGGGGTCTCTCGAGGCCAGGACCCTTCTGTGGCAGGCAACCACCTGGCACAATCCCAGTTTAAACTTCCTGGGATTCCTTTGAAAACAACTAGGCATCTTGCTCCACTTCTCCGATGGGAACGCTCCTCCAGGACCTCCCTCTGTTGCTGGCTAGAAGCCTCTTTCCACTAACCAGCCCAGTCAATGGGCTGAAGTCAGTGGTGCTAAACCAGCAATTAACCCGCCTCTCATTTTGTTCCAGTTTTCCCTGAATGGGAAAGGCTGATGAGCGGGGCCTTTCACTTGATTCTTTAGCTCCAGGTTTAACATAGATCTGTGCGGTGCTAAATTCAGCCAAAACAGCGGAAGGAGGCCAAAAAACACCACCTGTTTCAACTTTGTGTTTTACAGTATTAAGTCAGATTCCCCTAATCAAACAGGCTTTGAATCTCAGCCTTGGGACCCGGTTTGAAGGAGGCTCCTTTCCCATTTAAGCATGCAAATAATGAGCAGACTTCAAGCACGCGCCAGTTTGTGTTACAGTATTTACGGCCAGACTTTCGAGAGACCCCCTGGTGTAGCCCGTGCGCAGGGGGCTCGTGGAAAGAAGTGAAGAAGAATCTCTTTGCTGATAGTCCCCAGCCCGGCAAAGAGATGTGTTGCATCAAAGCAGCACTGCACATGAAATGATTTCGCTGATAGCAAAATGCCATCATGAAAAAGATTTAGAGCAGATGAGAGCATCCCAGCGCGGCCAACTAACTTCAATGTAGGCTCAGGTTTTAATAGGATGTGAGCTAGTCTTCTATGTGGACTATAGTCTGTGGAGGATTATTGTCTCTACACGAGGGCAAGGTAATATCCCAACGGTATTGATATCAGCAGCAAAACTCCCATTGACTTCAGTGAGGGCAAGATTTTACTACAGATGCTGCAGACTTGGGTAGATTTTCAAGTGCTCTCCATCCACGGGACCAGACCTTCAGACCCCGACACGCTGAGCAGCTCTGAAAATCCAACCATTTGTTTCGGTCTCTGAACAGATGTTGGGCTCTTCTGAAAGTCTAGCCCTACGTGGCCTGCAACATTAGTACTTATCGACTTTGAATCATTTCAAGGCTGGTTAAGAACGTTAGCTTGCTACACGAGTTGAGTGGTGTTTCTCGCCTCAGCTCTTGACTAATCTAGTTATTTTGCTCTGTGACGCTTGAATAACCGCGGAGTACTTCAGCTGAAGTCACTGGTGCGAAGCCGAGGCCACCACTGAAGCCCATTAGATAATATGCATTTATTTTAAAATAAGCTGACCAGTCTTCATAGCAAGTATGGGGAGGGGGAAAAAAAGTCTTTCGGTCACGAGTGGGAAGTTAATGCAGAGAAGCGAATTGAATGGGTATCCGCAGCAGCAGTCGCTCTGCTCTACCAGCCGGGAATTCATGCAGGGGACCCCAAACCTGCAGATAGCTTTTACTCAGTGGAGAAGGAAATACTTCCCTGCAGACAGACGCAATGAACCCGCTGTTAATTCTTAGCGAGTCGTTTAACACCAGCTCGGCACAGCTGTCCGAGCCGTTCCTGATCGTCAGAAATGCTCCAGCTAGCAACAGGCTGTGATGGGAGAAAGGGCAGATAGCGCAGCGAAATTCAAGCTTCGTGCTTTTCCCAGGACCTTTGCCCCAACTATAATAAGCACTCTGGGCCTGCTCATGCAAGCGGCTAAGAGCACTCGGCTCCCCTCCATGCGAGTGGAAAGTGAGGATGCTGAATACTACGGGTCAGATCCTCAGCTAGGGTAAACTGGCACCAGTGCAATGATTTCAGTGTACGCCGGCTGGGATCTGTCCCTGTATGGGGGGTGGAAAAAATCTTCATCCCATTGTATTAATCAATAAACACCCCTGCACATTGGCTGAATCCCCTGGAAAATTCTTTTATCTTTCCTGATTCGCGCTGTTAGAAGGATGCTCGTTGCAACTCCTAATAGTTACCTGTTTTGCTTACTAACTTCACCTGGGAATATTCCCTTCTGCATGGCTCATTAACTGAGAGCCGGTTTCCTTCCATTTATAATAGATCTAACGGGTTGTAACAAACCAAACAACAGCTCCTTGGGAATTTGTTTCCCCTCCTGGGTAGAGTGTTATAAAACTTGCAATATCAGAACACGGGGAAAAAAAGAATGGAAACTTATTTAGAGCAGCTTTACAAAAGTATTTTGGTACTTAATGTGACCTACATGCCCTAAACAAATGCCTAAGTGGGTCAGATGCCTAGCACCCAATGCCTTTCCTATTAGATGCATCTATAGGCATCTCAATAACTGTAAATTGGGCCCTAAAATGAAGCTGGAGTCTCCGAAGGGTCGTGTCGGCAATTAAACATAGCCCCTGACCCGTCCATGTAGTAACAGAACTGGGTGAAAATGGATAACTCTTTGCCCCCAAAAAGGATAAGCTCAGAAATGGCGTTCATTGCAAAGTGTGTGAAATGAGCCAGTTTTCCTATTTTTTTTTTTTTTTATTAAGCATTTTCATTGGGTTATTTTCCCAAAAGCCATTCTTTTGGAAAACTAAACTGCAGCCAAATAAATTGATAACCAGTTTGGCCATGGTTTCTTTAAAAAGAAAAAAAAGAAAAAGAAAAAAAGGGGAGAGAGGGATTGTAAAAAAAAAAAAAATAAATACATTCAAGTACGCATGACTTTTGTCTGGAAGGATGCACAGCTTCAGCGATGTTGTCAGTTTATCAGGAAATGCTTGGGTTTTGGAGGAAAACAGTCCTTTTTCCAAACAAAATATTCCCCTGCCAAACGATGTCTCCTGTCTTACCCTGCAAGTACTAGGCACTTCTTATGCTGTGGGGTTGTTGGATGTAGCTGTCTTGGCCCAAGGACATAAGGGTGTTTGTGCCCGCAAGCTTGCAAAGAACAATTTTTGCAACTATTTAGTTGAACTAATACAAGATATCACATTTACCCAAAGAACCTCATCTGCCTAGGCACTTGTTAGGTACTTACCTGCCCTATTACTGTCATGGCTACTCTCACAGCCCCTCCCCGGGGCTGGGGCTGGTGTCCACAGGGGCTGAGTGACTTGTTCCTGGTGACTCAGGAAGCTGGGATGGAGCAGGGAACCCAGCCCCAGCCTCTCACCTTGAACCCTGGACCATCTTTCCGTTCAAAATCTCCTTCTTACCGTTGTCTGGATCGCACCAGCAGGCTGCAATAGTTACTTCTAAAAGCTGTGCTTGCTGCTACGGGAGTTTCCTCTGCCTGCTGATGGGATAGGCTCCATGCTTGGTCGTAAACTCATTAAAGAAACTTGCACAAGCCACGACAGGAAACACAAGGCTGGCTTTTATGGGAATTGAGGGGGCATGGCACTGCAGCTTTACTCCTGGTCTCCAGGCCAGGAGGCAGAGCACTGCCTCACTTTGCAGTTATCCAAGTCCTCTGCCTCTGGAACGATACAGCTAGGTGGGACTCTCCTTGCACTCTTTATTTGTCAGGCGCTTTCTTTCTGCTACATGATCTGATCAAGACAGGCTACTTCCCTTTCATTTCATCATCGCTCTCTTGAGCATGGAAAGAAGAGGGAGAAGGCCAAAAAGGGCAGTGGGGAAGTGCTTCCACCCCAGCTGGCAGTGACTGAATAGCTTCAGACCCTGGGGGCATCCTCCACCCCCACCCTGCTGTGTCCGGCGAAAGGGGAACTGGGGCATCGTGCAGGGGACTAACGCAGAGCCTGGGCATCCTAGGGCAGAGAGAGCAATGCAGCGTATGCCAGGGCAGCTCCCTGGGGCCCAGGTCAGCACGGTCTGGGCCAGCAGCGGTGTCATGGCTGTAGCACCAAACGGCAGCCACAATTCTTGGCGTCTTTTTAGCTGGACTGATGACTTGCATACAGTACCAGGCTCATGCTTGAACCCGTGTTCGTGTTTTGTCCACTACTGAGTCTTGTGAGGCACCTGGGCAGAGACTCTCCTGGTTGTGCTATCCGAGCTCCTGCCCACAGATGGCCTTATGGCACCCAGCACCTCTAAGAATTGGGCCCCTGAGAGTCCATTCTGAAGCCTCTTTCCTTCTCTTTGGGAACCAAGTCCTTCCCCTGCTGTTCTCGCTCTTACTTCTTCCTACACCCTTCAGCAGCTGCAAACTGGATGCGCGCACTGGCACAGACATGCCCAAGGTTTCTTGGTACCAGCAGCTCTTGACATGATGCCTTTGCCATAAGACCCGCCAAACCAGGGCAGAGCTTCCTGCTCAGAAACTTCTCCCTTTCATCATGGCCAGGGTGAGGCCTCTGGTCCTACCCGGTTTTTGGAGGTGATGGTCAGTCACCAGCTCCCTATGTGACTCGGGGCGCACCCTCAGAGGCGTTGATCCTTTCTCCCACCTCTATGAACCTAGATGGTCAATTTGGAGTCTGTACAGGACCCAGCACCAGAGCACCCCGATCTCTGTTGCAGCCTGTAGATGCTCCCAGCATGCGACTAGTCAATGCTAGCCAAAGGCTACCAAATACATCCCTGAAACAAGTCAAGGTTGGTCTTCAGCCAACTAGCTGAGATGTGAATGAGATGACGACCCATCCACCTCTGTGTCACTTTTGCAAATGATGGCCAGGGCATAGTGCCCTAAAGCCATCCCTAGCAAGTGACTGTGCAATGGTTCATGAGTGAAGTGGGTTGGTGGGTTTTCAGCCCGTATCCCAGTGCACCCATTGCACTCTCAGCGTAGATGAGAGCAGGTGCCTCATGGCCAGCTCAGCAGAGGCCAAGGACTAAAACATCCAGGGGCGCTGAGCTGTGTTCTCCCCTCCCAGCCTGCGGTGCAAGCCCAGGCTGCAGCCCAGACTGCCTGCATCCCTCGGACGCAGCAAGTCCTGCTACCTCGCCCTCGACTCCCCGCAAAGCCCTGACATAGTCTCACGCCTCTCTCCTCCTGGAAGGCCTGGAAAGCAGCATGCACCAGGCACAGGACCAGCTCCAGGGCAGCAGCAACGGGCATGGAAACAGCTGGTTGCTATGACAATTAGGCCTTCTCTAGATTTGCATAAGGTTTATGATTTCCATAGAACAGCCACATCGAAGGCAGGAGAAATTTCCATATTCCCAACCTGGGAGTCAGTTGGAGGTGGGGAGGCAAGGAGAAGGGTAATTTGAAATTCAAATAAAGGTGATTAGGGTTTTTTACATCCTGCAGAGGGGAGAGGACAAAAGGGGGTGGCAAAGGCTGGCTTGATGTGACTCAGGGCGTGAGCAGAGGAACCAGGGCACCTCATCGGGCTGTTTGCAAAGGGTGGAGCTGTGCACCTCATCCCGGCGCTCACCTGGCCCAGCACCTGCCAGGTGAATGCCCCCCCAGGTGAACAGGTGCTGCCCTGGGGAGGCTGGGGGACCCCCACATTGTCCTCCATCCCTCTCCCCACCCCATGTGGATCCCCTATAGAGAGCAGGCGGGAGCTGGAAGCGAGGACAGGAGTTCTCCAAGGCCAGCCGGGCACGAGCAGCTTGACTCAAATCAGCATTTGGCCTGGCCCGGGGAAAGCCCTCTGCCCAGCCGCATTTAGCCTGCAGCAGGAGGGTCCAC
>JAGPOW010001661.1:2548458-2571217 GCA_030014935.1 Caiman crocodilus
TTTTTCTCCCATCCAACATACAAAGGAACCGGACACGAGATAAAGGCAAATGTTCTAGGAAGTCAGGATTCCCTTGGAGCTAGAAAACATCTGGGCCAGAGCCAGCTGTCACAGCTGTCTTCCTTCCAGCTGTATCTGGACTCTGGCATCCAGCTCTGGAGTGATGTTACTTTTCTGGCTATAGGAGCCTCCTCTGTATCACTGATCACTTGGAAATTTTAGAGCTGGCACCGAAGAATCCCCCAGAAGCCCGAGTCCCAAGTCTGAGTACTCAAGGGAGGCAGGTGGACTCGGCACCCCTTACGGAGGAGGGCCCAGGTCTTCGCAGAGACTTGAGGAAATGGTTCAGGACAAAGTCCAAAGTGCACAGAAGCCAATGCAGAGACTCCTATTGATATCAGAGAGCTCTGGATCACACCTAGGTAGCTGGAAGGAGGAGGTCTAGAGGCAGATGTGCCAGGCGGAGGATTAGCAGGTTGGCTCTGGCTCTCCAATATAAAGTTGGGAATCGGAACGGCAGCAGAGGCTCTAACCTCCAGGGCTGTCGTTGGGGTCTGAAGAAGACGTAGCATTCAAGCCACACTGAGCTTCACGTTCTTCAGCATCTCGGGCCACGATCGCTTGTAAACTCATCGCGCTGGTGGCGTGTGGGCAGTTGTGGCCTTTCTTTCCTGGTAAAATCTCTGCTCCTCGGGGTTTGCCATGGTGGTTCCCACCTGATGGGTGCGATGGGCTCATCTCTGTGTGGCTTGGCTCCTCCGGGCCTGGGTGGATCGTGCCTTCCCATCAACGGTGCCTTAACACGCTTGATTTGTCTCCCAGATTCCTGGAAAACGGAGCTTAAAACAAAGGGCCTTGTGTCTCCAGCGCTGTGGCTTCCAGAGCCCACGGCAGGAAGCTTCTGCAAGCCAAGAGTGTTATCCAACCCTCTCATAATGGGTGATAAAAGGAAACTCCCTCAAGATAAAATAGGCAGTGAAGGCACCTTGTCGTTATCTGCTGTGCACCTTCCCCGTGGCAATACTGCCAAATTGCTAGGGTCAGCTCCTAGGCTGGGGCAAATCAAGGATGCACCATTGTCCCTAGTGCTGCAATGCTGATTTACACCAGCTGAGGATTTGGTTCCAACTCTGCCTGCTGGAGTGACTGCACCCTTATTTCCACATAGGGCCCTATCGCCCCCCCAGCCCTATTGCCCCCTGACCCTATTGCCCTTCAGTATACTGGGATCAGGATTTGTTGGGTAAAAGTGTCCAACCCTGGGGCTCAGTGATCAGCTGGGGAAAATTTCTTGCAGTGTTGCAGCACTTCCATCACGTGCTTCCTCGGTTGGTTGCTGCCACCAGGACTGTTCATAGCTTTCAGAGGGTTGGGGATTTTGGGGATGTTAAATCTTTCACCGAAAAATTTCACCATTTTGTTTCATGGTGGTTTTGTGCTGTTCCACAAGATGCAAATAAATACCCATTATTCCCCCAGTGAAAATATGTGCGGATAAACATATTT
Organism: Caiman crocodilus; assembly: GCA_030014935.1. Classification (NCBI taxonomy): domain Eukaryota; kingdom Metazoa; phylum Chordata; order Crocodylia; family Alligatoridae; genus Caiman; species Caiman crocodilus. Next base: position 2,549,965 of record JAGPOW010001661.1, read on the forward strand.
TAAAGTTATTTTTTTCAAACCAGATGGCTCCACTTCCTCAGGAAAGGGTTTGCTTTGAACAAAATCAAACCTTGTGAAAATGTGGCAAAGTTTTATGGAACAGGGTCATGTTTCAAAAATAGGACAAGGGAAGGAAAAGGCTCACCCACCAGGTACCTTGTTCCTTTTGGTTGCAAATCCAACATCTCATCATGCTATTGCTGTTTGTATCATTATGGTATCATGCATCCATTTCTGTAGAGACAATGGGCCACTTATTATAGAGGTTATAGCTCAATCTGAGATCGCATTTCGAATCCTCTCTCCGGGGAACCACATTATGCCTTTCGGCTTGAAGCATTTGAAAGGTGTATCTGGATCACTGCTCAAATTGCCCTAAAGTGGATTCTGTGATGGTTATGAACCAGCGCAGAATTATTATTAAATATTGTTAAACAATGCCATGGGAGTTATTGTTAAATATTTTAAATGATTCATTCTAACCACTCGTTCAAGCCCATTTATTACAAGGCACGTGTAGATGCTGCAGGTAGCGCAGATTGGGCACAGTTTTGGTCGCATACAGAGGTAGAAAGACCCATGCTACAGACTGAGAGGTGAGGAAAATGCTTTTCTCAATACTATGAATCCAATACCAAACTCCAGAGAGGTCGGTAGGAGTTTGGGACAGAGGGAAGGAGTCACATTTGGGCTGCACAGCCATTTGAACTCTAAGCATGCACCATCCAAATTATGATTTGAAGATCACAGGTCATGAAAGCCTCCCTTGCATTATTTCTATGGAGTTGGCAGTTTGGGGAACTAAAGGCCCCCAAAACTAAAGAGATATGATGGGAGGGGGCAGCTCTTAGCCTTGCTCTGACTCGTGTTCAGGACAAAATGCTAGTGACTTCCAGTGCAAGCAATGACAGGCTGAGTGCTTTTGAGATTCCCCCATAGCACAGAAAGCAGGGCCTCCTCCAGGGTAAAATGCCTCCTGGGCCCAGGTGACGAAGAGCACCATTGTCACCTAACACCCACATAAAACCCCAGCCCACTTCCTGCCCAATGAAGTCCCAAGCTTTTAAAAATAGCAGCTTTATCGGCGAGGTTCATGCATGGCTGAACGCAGAGTGGTTTGAGCGCGCAGCTCGGCTATCATAGGAACTTCGTTTTCAGAGACGTTCAGTGAGATTTCCGCTGGCGGCTTTTGCAGGCAGGGCATGAGTCCTGCCATGGGCACAGCTATCAGGAAAGGCCTCGGGCTGATTTTTCTGGAGCATTTGTTCTTCCTTGTTACTGCCATGTCGGGAGGTGCCAGTTCTGTCTGAGGGCCTGGAACTCCCCGGTGATCATTAAATGCAATGCAGAATACGTTGTCCTTGCGCGGCACCTACCACCTAAGAGCCGCAAGGCACTTCGCTAGCTAATTTAACCCTACCATACCACTAAGAGGTAAGGAACAATTATCCTCATTTTAAGGAGGGGGCAGCCAGGGCATGGAAGAAAAGCTGGCTTGATCTTGCAGAGGTGCCGATGTACCCAGGACTGTGGCTGACACCAATAGATGGCTGCAGATGGTTAGTACCGGGTGCTATCAGGGGTATAAGAGGGAGCCTGCAGCACAGTTGCAGAATGGACTCTCTTCATATGATCTGCCATCTTAGCCTCCTTGACGGTGCCAGTCCCTGTCTAAGCAGTGCATTGTTAATAATATTTTGGATGCAAATCTCCCAGAAGATCAAGTTCCTAGATCCCTGCAGGGATTCATTGCCATAGCATTTCTGTCTCTCCTTGTCACGTGGCCCCCTTAATGTTTCTTCAGCTCCTGCTGGACTCTCCCTGCAGGGATCAGGTTAGCTCAGGTTTCCTTCTGCCTCCAGATCTCCATCCTGGTGCACCCTCACATCCTGCTCCCTCTCCCCTCCGGGCATCAGCTCAGATTGCACCCTCGTCCCGCAGGATGCCCCGAGGTACCAGCCTGTGTCCTGGTCCGGAGCTTCTTCCCTGGGGCTCCTTTGCAAAGAGCCTCAAGGGATAGGGAACCAGCTGTGTTCTCCCACGAAATGAGCTGAGCACCGTTCAGACCCTTCCTTCTTCACCAGTCCAAGGACATGGGACTGTTGGTGTCAGTGTTTCTCCTCCTATTAAATGCAATGCATCAATGTTCACATCTAGCTTGATGACATCTGTTTCTCCATTTCTTTTTGTGGTCAGGTCCTTCCTGGTTGGGACAGATAGAAAATAGGGCATTAAGGGAAGTCAAGAAGATATTTATTCCAACCACTTGCACCAAGGCTACATCAAATCTACCGACCCTGTTCCTCCTCACTTAGGTTGTGCTGGAAATCCCACAGCCTCCCTAAATATCTGTGCCAGTGCTTGACTCTCCTTACAATTCAACCTTTTTCCTGATGATCAATCTAAATCCCCTAGCTGCAATTAAAGCCCATTCCTGCTGGTCCTGTTCCCAGCAGCTACGGAGAACAGTTTGTAACCTTCCTCTTTACAGGTTGTTACCTCGTCTCGTCTCTAAACTAAAGAAACCCAGTTCTCTTAGCCTTCCTTCAAAGGCTCTTTTCTAGACCCCCAGTCATACTTGTTGCTGTCCTCTAGACTCTCTGATTGACCTTCATCTTTCCTGAAGTATGGTCCCCAGAAATGGGCCTGTACGTCCATCTGCGACCTCACGCTCCCGGCTGAGGACCGTGTATCATCACCTGTTCCTAGGAATAATCCTGCCGCAAGCTCGTGTTGCGGGTGGACACAAAGGGCTGATCTGCTCATGGAGACGTTGCATAGGGTGACGTTCTAGAGATATTCAGCTTGTAAAATTTAAGCTCCTTGTTTGAGCTCTGCCAGCTCCATGTTGCAACTGGTTTGTGGTCCAGGTGCAGGGTTTTATAGGTTGCATCTCATCCAGCCTGGCCAAGAAGCCCTTTTCCTACCATAGCTGCTCCCAGTATAGATGCCCCATCCTCTGCCTGCCAGGTGCAAACCACCTGCGGAGGTTTTAGCTACTCTGGTCCTCTGATGAGGACCACTGGCTAGAACTGGGGTATTGGGAGGTGCTGTGATAAAAGGACAAATACCTTTTGGAAAAGGGTGTTGGATTTGTAGCACAGATCGCAGGTGAGAGAATCATGGAGCTGCGGTCCGGTGCTGGATGGCAGCCTTGCTAAGAGGCGATGTCTGCCCCACGGGCACTGGCATCCCCAGCCAACCGCAAGTGCTGTCCTCATGCCCAACTCCTGCTATTGGGGTACAATGAAAGCTTTTGGTCACTTTTCGTTCTATCCAGACCCTGAGTTTCCAGCCTCTGTCTTCCCCAAGAAAACTGCTGCTCCTGGGTATCTCCTAAACTCATCCTCCTATCAATCCCAGTGATGGCATAGCATGCACAGGAGCCAGCTGTTTGGGAGCTGTTGGTCCAGATAAGGACAAAAGTGAATGGCTTTCATTCATCTACTGGTTAATTTGCAGAGTTCATGCAAATACCTTGCTGGATACCAGTCATCCTTGAGTAAATATTTTCCAGGCCCTGGTGGTAGGGAGCTCTTTGAGGGACAGGTCAGTTGTTTGTGCAGTGGAAGCTGTAGCATGCATAGCGGTTATCTGTGGGAGATTTAGCTTGCCTGGCCCTTGCTAAAAGTCCTGAATTGAAAGACCCAGAACTCATAGCAGTTGCTCTGCTGGCCCCCAATTAAAACCTCCTTGCCAATAACAGCAGGACTTTACGCTTCTCCGAAGCCCTTTTTCGTAAAGCTCTAAGCATTTCCAGAAGCTCGGTTAATTAAAAGCTTTGTGACACCCCAAAAGGGTGGGGTGTTACACCCATTTGGCAGATAGGCAAGCCAAAGCAATATGTGAGGGCGCTGATTTCCAAATGAGTCCCTTAATTTTTGGATGCCTGATGTGGGAGCTGCATTTTCAGCAGTGCCAAGAAGTGAGAGCTCCGGGCGAAGTCAGCTGAGCAAGTACAACTTCTGATCTGCCCCAGGTGCAGCAGGAGTGAGCGACAGAGTTGGAAGCAAATCATAGGAGGAGTGGCTCCAAGGCCCCTGCCCCAGCTCCCTGCCACCACAGTGGAGGGGGAGAGAATGGGCAGGATAAAAGCTGATCGCTCTCTTAATTGCTTTGCTGGGATGTAGTTAACACAGATGTCTGGCTGATGTTCGTGTCCCAGTTCCTTATGGCACTGGGACAAGTTTCCTCCCAGCCAAAGCTGCCCTGTACCAATCAGGAAGCCCTGCAGGGTCAGGACTGAGCCAGCCCCAACCATGAGTTGCTTGCTGATGCCAAGTTTAATTTCCTGCTAATGTGGGACACGGCGTGAGATGCCTTGCACCTGGTTCCCGTATCCACAGCTGCTGGGCAGGCACCGTCTTGCCCTATATAGGGACAGCAAAGGTGTGCAAGGAGACCGCCCCCGGTACATTAGGTGGTCCCTGCTGTGAGCATCTACCCACCCACGAGCACAGAGGCCACGGTGCAGTACAGAACAACCAGAGGATGCTCACAGTAGCCAGAACGATCCCTGAAATAAGGGACTACCAGCTGCAAGACACTTATGATAGGATCAGTTCTGGTTGCGCTGAAATCACCGAGGCAGCTTTGCTCCGGACTGTCACGGGAGCAGGACTGAGTCATTTTGAGCATGCGAGAGGGCCTGGAAAGTGTTATACAGTCTAGAGTGGGAAAGCCCCGCAGAGCGGGTGATAAAGGAAGAGTCTGGGGCATAGCCCAGGAAGGGTGTGGGAGATAAAAGCAGCAATGTGGGCAGAGGTGGGGTTCTGGAGAGCTTTGAAGATGAGGAGACTAAATCTGATGGGAACAGGGAGTGGTGAGGAGCAGTGCTGCAGTGTGGAAAGGGAGAAGGGCCACCCAGGCCAGCGGGGATGAGGGGCACAGCTGCAGGATTACAGATGAGTGGAAAGCCCAGGCTTCGTGGAAGAGCAGTGGGCTGCAAGGACCTCCAAAGGGAACCAAACCTCAGCCTGCCCTGGCTTCTGTGCACTTTCACATAAGGGTAATTCTGCTCCCAGGGTGCCGAGCGCTTTTGAAATTCCCTCTCATATCTCTGCTATATATAGCATGTTGTAGCGAGGAGTTGCACTTCATTGCCATTAGGCTCCTGAGCTGGTTTCTGGATGCCTGCTAAGTCTTGCTCAGCAGGTTGAATAGCACATGTAAAAAAGAGTAATTGCAAAGCCATTATCATCATTGCTGTTGTCTATTATGTGTTTTTTTTATTATATTACTTGATTTCATAGTGCTAGGTACTTCAGGGAAAACAGCGTAAGGCAGGGCAGGCCAAAAGGTTGAGATTTGGGAGAGACGGGTAGAATTCCTATTTCTGTCCCAAGCTTCCTGTTCGACAAAGCCTGGAGGGGCAACTTCGCCTCACCTTTACTCGTATCAAGCTGCTCTTTTGAGAGGGATTTCAGCAAGACCATCTGTAAAGTAAAATGCTAATCGCCATGACTATGAGACTCGGCTTCTGACCCAGAAATGCTCGGTGCCTCAGTTTCCCGTCTGTGAAATGGGGATAACAGCACTGCTTTGCTTTGATGGGGAGTTGTGGTGCCGAAGCATCAATGATTGCTCGCTGCTCAGACAGTGTTGGGCCAGATAAGAACTTGGATCAGTGGGGCAGACCTCCCTCAAAGACGAGACCATCTAAATCTAAGCTGTGGAATAAGCATCAGAGTATTCACAGCACCCTGAGGTGGATCCCACAGTCGCGTTTCCAGCTACTGGGGTGCCGGTCTGCCTAATGCACAGTACATGCAAAATAACACATGCTTTTCCATGGAAGAGATGGCAAAAGTCTAGTCTGGGGAGCTGGAAGAAGCAGCCAGGATTTTTAGTTGCAAACCAATTGCTGAAGCCTTCACCTGTGAAACCAAATATAAGTCTATCCCTGTCACGAGGGTGTTGAGATGGTGTTTGGATTGCGTAAGAAGTGTTAAGAAAGAGGAGGTGACTTGGTGGAAAAGAAAAGGTGGAAAACCAACCTGCGTTTTGTAGGACCTGGTGTGGGCTGTGTCCATCAGGTACTGACCTGGCCTTCATCAGTCTTTGCTAGCAGCCTCCCATGAGGCCGGGTTTGCGCCACTCGCAGCATGTAATCAGCATGTTTTGGGGAGATGAACCTTTGCCAAACGTACGTGGATCAGTTACAAAACAGAGCATTTTTTTTCCTTTTCCCTACTGGTAAGGAAGAATTTGTGCAGTAATTGCAGGCAGGTTAGGAGATGTTCTCTTCATCATTCCCCTGCTTGTGAAATGTTCCGCACACGGGTTGCGCAAGCGAGCCAAACAGCTTTGATCATCTTCCACCACCCGCAATTTGTTTCTTGTTTGGTTTGGGTTTGGACCAGGGTTAGGTGAGAACCCACTGGACTGACCCTGCAAGCTCAGCGAACCCCCCGGCCAGCTAGCGAGGGGGCTGCCTTCCTTTAAACTGCCCTGCCCTTGCTTTTGCACATGGAGCCGTTGCCTGAAGGCAACATATCGACAAGGCGGTGAGAACAACTGCATGAGATCTGCAGAAGCAGTGCCTTGTGTTCTCCGCAGCCATTGTGTGGCACACCACTTTGGTGTGTGCAGTGATGTCACCCTCTAGTGGATCACCAAGAAGAAAACAGGTTGGTTATCATCTGTCTCGAGAGATCCCCTCTAACTCAACCGGCAGACACCTGCAGAGCTCTACCCCACCTCCTGCTGTGTGCACGGACGTGTTTGCAATAGGCTTTTTGTTCCCTCTCCTTCCAGGGGTCTCTACCCGTTAAGTACGTTCTCGACGTGTTGCTATGCCATCCCCAAATGCACGTCCCCCCCAAATAATGGCATCGTCGCCTTCCATCCAGCACTGGAAGAGGAGATCTACATTCCCTCGGTACTCCCTGGTCCCCATCTGCCTAGATCTCTGCATAACACAAAAATAATTCCCAGCTCGCTCAATTTTATCATGGATTTCCTGATAAATGGAGCTCTTTTTTTAAAAAAGGGGAAAAAAAAGCTGCAGCTTCTGCAATCAAGCGACACAACAATCCCTTCCCTTGGTTTGGTGTTTTGCTTTTTTGGGTTTGGGGGGTTTTTTCGTGAAAGGCAAGTATCTAACCCTCAGAGTGGTGGAGAAAAGATTGCACGCATGACTTAGGTGCACTCCCAACCAGCAACTAATCTGCCCCAACAAAGTCTTTGCTTTAAAAAAAATCATGCGTTTAAGCCAATTTGTGATTTTGAGTGGCCTGGTTCGTGGTTCTCGAGCGTGTAGGTTGGGCAATGCCATAGTTTTCTCTGGAAGAACCGAGGATCCTCATAAACATCTCAAACTTTGTGGCGTGGGACGGTGCAGTAAAAGCGAGGTAGCCACAGATGGGTGGCTAAATTTGAGCCTGACAGCAGTGAAGTAAAGTGCAGCGGAGAAGTATGCGCTGGCTACACCCAAGCCCTCACCCACTTCACAAGAGAAGCCGGAGGATTCCCGGGACCGGGGAACAAGACGTTGTTTATAAACCGAGAACCTGTTTTTTTGCCAAACGCACCTCTCATTCTCATGCTGTGTGGCACTGGGATGCAGCAACACGCCCCTTTCTTCCTGGATCACGGCCAGATCTTTCCAGTTGGCAGCTGTAAAAAATTGATTTCAGTTTGGGAATGGCTTGCACTTCTTCCACACTCGAATCCTGCTGGGATCAGACATGCGGCAGGAGAGAAGCTGGTTGCTTTTCCCCTCGTAAGCGGCTTGGATTGGAATTCCTCGGGCGCGTAACCCGGAGAAGTGTGAGCACCTTGGCAATTTGCTGGAGTATCGATGGCAAGTAGGCGTAATCTGTGGTTTGGTTCGGTTTGGTTTGGTTGTCAGTAATTCTTCCAATGGGAAGTTCTCAGAGCATGTGAGAGAGTTTAAGTGCAAGATGGCTCAGAGGAGGGGGACGCGGTTTATTCCCAAGGCCTCTCATCTAATGACCACTGACTTAAATGCTGCCCCCAGCTGCTTAGCACCCAGGCTGTAAATGAAATCCCCTTCCTGGGAGCTAGGAAAGGACTGGGATCTCAGCAGATAACGCTCTCTTTGCAAGCAGCTAGTATTGCACAGGTTTTCAGCAGCATAGGTGGCTCCGGTACATAACTTTGGAGGGCCCCAATTCGGTTCCCTGTGCCCTGCACTTTTCTGGAGGTAGAGGTTAGCGCTTGCTTTGGCAACCCCCTTCACACTTTGGCTCTGAGACGCACGTCAGGCTCTTTCGTCCTCTCTCTCATAGAGATTTGTTCTTTCATTGTTTTCCTCGACCTTCAAGGGAAGTCCTTTCCAGCGAAAATCCATGTCTTGTGTGTCGCTTGCAGGAAAACCTCTGCTAACAGGAGGTTTTACTTCCCACCGTATCCACAAGCCTCTCTAGACACTAGCACAAGAATCTGCTTTGTTTGTTCAGTGATATTGGGTGCCAAAGCAAACTGCTGCAAGTAGAAAGGTCCAGCCCATTGGTTTCTAACAGAGACTTTGCAGCTCTGTTTCAGAATAGCTGGTCAGTAATAGAGCTGAGGGGGTGATCAGGGACTGCCTGTAGGAAGGGCATGAATGTAGCCAGCTGCAGTGGCAGCTAGACATGCCATCATTTTTGTCACTGCAGCTGTTACAGCTGCCCCAAGCACAGACCTGCCCTGCGAGGCCTCTGCTGTTGTGCCTCCGTCCCTCTTTGTATATGGAGAGTTGTGCAAATGAAGCCTGAAAGTGGACGCTCTTCTGGTTTGGGGAAAGATTAGACCAAGACTGGATGATGGTCAGAGGGAATCCCAAATCCAAGCACCTTCCAACATGGGAACAGTTTGGAGCTGGGCTACGTTTTTAGCTGCCTGCCCCCATCTCTAGCTGAGATCTTTTAGGTGAGAGCTCGAGTCTTCCCTCTGCAGAGTGTATTCCTCTCCACTGAGCACCTCTGATGCGAGGCTGATATTGCACTTGAGCTTAGCTGAAGGTTTTTAATAACGAAATTGCAAACTCCCCAGGTGTCCCAAGCCAGAACCTACTCCTGTCTCCTCTCCTATTCCTTGCAGCCTCCCATGGCTCCATGCGAGTTTTCCTTTCCCTTGGCTCCCCGCACCGCAAGCCCGCTGCCCGTCTTATGGGAGCTACCTGCATGAGCAATTAACTGTACCCAATACAAGAAGATGCAATAGGTTATGCCTTGCTGTGGAGCAGAAATGTTAACAGTTAATGTGGAGATCAGTGCGTAAGGCAAGTGTTAAGGGCCAGTTTCAGTCTGTGGCCAGGAGGGAATTTGGACCATCAGACATCCAGACGTTATAGTCTTAGGCCTTCCTTCTGCTTTAAAATGCTTTAGTAGGAGCAGACCCAAAAGGTTATTCTAAATCTGTTTGTAAAACAGACTCTCTTGATGCCTTTGCCTTGCTTTGCCAACTTAGTTCTTGTGTCATCTTGAGTCACTGTGGTTCAAAATGAGCAAGCCGCTTTGGTGGTTGAGCCAATGCATTGATTGTCAAGGCTAAGCGCTACTCCTTCGCTCCTCTTGCCTCCCTTTAGCAAAACCAGGAGGCAAGATGCAGTCAGGAAGGTAATAGAGTGGGTTTGTGATGGTTCCTAGAAGGTGAATTAGTGACTCTCTGGTTTCAGCGTACTTCTTGGTTTAATGCTTTGCCCTTCTGGGGCTTTTCTTCCAAGGTCCACAAAAGGTTTTAAGGTTCTGAAAAAAAAAAAGAAAAGATTTAATTAATTCAATTAAAGATTGTATATTTTTGCAAAAATCCTGTTGGTCTAATAAAAGATATCATCTCTGTCCACGAGCCCTGATTGCTTAATTAAGCAAGCTTTTGTGCCCTGGCTTGTTAAGCAGGACTATCTCCACTTTCCTGATGAGGAAGCAGAAATACAGAGGGGGAAAGCGACTTGTCCAAAGTACAAATTGCTAGAGAGCCAAGGATAGCGCCCAGGAGCCCAAACCACCTCGCTGTGATGAGCAGAGAGGATCTCTGCCCCTGTCAGTCCAGGCTTCTCAACCTGCTAATATCCTGAATCTCCCAACTTCCTCTGACTTTATGTCATCCATATGCCCTCCGTGCTGATACAGCTCTTCTGCTCTCCACTGCAGATTAAAACTGAAGATCTCAGTGATTCCTTGCAATCAACCATACCCCACAGATCAAGTCCCTTTGTACAAGGACCTTCAGTGATGCCTGGAAGCCAAATAGCAGGGGTAAGTGACCCAGCCTCTCTGAGAACTGCTGCAGTCCCTAGTGGCATGGGGCCTGGGGCATTCATTTGTCACAGCAGTCTAGCAGAAGCCCTGGCCAGTCCAGAGACACCTCTTGGGAGGAGAAGAGTGAAGAAAGTGATGGCTCCGGAGCCAGGTAGCATAAATCAGATTTAATCTACTTGGCATAGGTCAGATTCTTCCCTGGGGTAACTCCATGGACACATGCCAATCTACACCAGGGATGAAATCCATTCCTTGGCAGAGATTCTCAAAGGCATAAATAGCATGTAGGTGCCTGACTTGTGCTCATTAATGTCCAACCAGAATTAGATGCCTACATGCCACTTGTGCCCTTGAAAACCTCCCTCTTATCCCTGCCCCTGAGATGTGTGGTCAGTTCATCCCCTTTGTGGTGCCCAGACCTCAAGACAGAACTCAAGTGCCAGATTTTTAAGAGTTGGTCGTGCTAGGTGCTGAGTGCCTTTGAAATGCTGGCCCCAGTGGTAGGTGCTGAGCACTTGAATAGCTGACCCTATGGGCGCAGATAGAATCTGCATTTGTCAAGCACTCGGCCCCTTGAAAGCACTCTACATCCAGGGCCTAACAGAAGAGCACAGCGGCAAGGTGCTTTAAAAGTCCCTGATCTCATGACGAATTAACCCTCATTACAGGAGGATTCAGATGAAAGTGGTCCAAAGTGCAGCACCTTCATTAATTTCTGGCTGGTCAGGTAGCTGGGCTGATGTAGTCTGGCCCGGTCCCCAGTGCTTCCTGCGGGATGGGAGGGTGGGAGAACGGATGGGAAGGAGCTTGGGCTGGGGTTTGCCCAGCCGGTGCTAGAGTTGGGGGCCAGGTAGATTGCCCGCGGGCACTTCAAACCACTTCCAACTCAGACTGGGCAAACCCCAGCTCAAGCCCCTTCCCCTCCCTTCTCCCCCCATTCCTATCGTGCAGACAGCATGGGGTAGGCCAGGACTAGGGGCAGAAACTGCAGACGCACAGTTCCTCAGTTGGATAGGCTCCAAACAGAGCTCAATCCCTCACCCTCCTGGCCCAACAATAAACAACTGTTGAGTCAGGAGGGTTGGTCTAACTCATAGCGCTTTCTGTGAAGTGTCACGAGTTAGACTTGGGAGCTTCACGTCTGTCAGCCCCCTGTGTGGCATTAACTGCTGGAGAGGCTTGTGCTGTTATAGAGGGGTGAACTGCGCCTCCGGCCTGTATCGTCACCCAACGATGCTGTAATGGGCAATGCTTAGCTACAAGGATTCTTGCCTTTTCTTCTCCAAGAGTGCACTTACACATGTAAATAATTCACAGCAATAAACTCCGATGCCTATCTTACTGAAGCTTATTGCTCCTGGGCACCACGTTACAACATAGACCCAGGACCACAGCACATTGAGCCAGGTTGGAGCAGGCCCAGGGGGTCATCCTGCCAGCCCAGAGCTGCTCTGACCCAGCCCAATGAGCTGCAGAGGGGCTGGCTGGGGCACGAGGCTGCTACAGTGTGGGGGCTAGCCAGCAGCCAGCCCCTGTGTTGAAGTGTCCTTGTGCCCCCGCCAGCATGTACACATGCTGCACAGTAAATTATTCCACAGCAGGATAGTACTTGTATTTATAAGTATTATCCTACAGCAGATTGGATTAGTTTATTGCAGCCTAATAAGGCCATGTGTGTAGATGTGGAGACTTTACTGCAGAGCTAATTAGGCAGCTCCACAGTAAATGGCTCATGTAGATGCACCCAGCAAGGAATTTTTACTTCTCATGCGACAGACGTATCCATCAGTCTGTGCAGCTCCTGCAGAGAAGCTGGTCCAGCTGGGCTCTGCATCGTCTCTGTTTTTCCATGGAGTTGGTCGGGACGTGCAATGAGGCTGCCCCAATGTGCTGTAATCATAACGCATGGGAGCAGGCTCGATTAATTGATTCTCCCTGAGAGTGGCAATTACCGCGCTCCAGCAGACTCCAGTATCTTGCGTATCAGCATCCCCATGCTGAAAAATGGTGGCAGGGGCGCTTTAACTAAAGCGGTTCGACGAGCTTTACTTAAAGCACACCCACCACCACTTTTCAGTGCAGGGACGCAATACACACAATGCTTTGGGTGCTTTAATTAAAGCAGCTCTTGGAGCCACTCTAATTAAAGTGCCCCCTCTCCTCACTCCCGGGGCATGCGCATAAATGCCCAAAGTAAGATTCGTGCGTCTGCACAAATGTTTGGGGATGGGGGAGGGAGATGACATCTTTCTTGGAGTTTTATACATTTTGTCAAAAGACCTGAAAGGCCCAAAGCAGAGTTCTGGAGGGAGCGAAGAGAAGGAGGCAACAACTGACACCCCAGAGTTTTCAGCTGCAAAATTTCAGCTGCCCAAGCCCCAAAATGTACATATTCTTTGATGTGGAAAATGGATGCTTTTCCATGCAGACATCATTGACATCATTGACATCAATGACATCATTGTCCTCCATGCAAATGCCTTTTTTAGTTGGTGGGAGGAATAAAGCATAGATGAGAAACCCTGAGCCACTCCATTTCTGGGGCTGTGAGGTGCATGTGTGACGTGCGCGCTGGGTTGAGGCTTGAGGGGAGCAGGGAGGTGGGTAGGTGGCAGGGACCGCATGCAGCTGCAGGGAGTTGGTGGCACGTGTGAAGAAGAGACTCATCTAATCAGCACTGGTCCTCCTGCATTTCTCCTTCAGGACATGAATTCTCTCCACACCCTGCAGCAGCTGGTCCTTCTCCCTGGTCATGTGCAGTCGGTTCCTCAGTTCCTGCTCTCGCAGACCCAGGCTGGGCAACAAGGTAATAGCAGAGATCACTCGTGTAACACCAACCCTCGACGTGGGGGCGGTCTCAAGTACAATGCAAGAACCGTGCCGTTCTCCTCGGACACTGGTCGCTCGGCGGCCTCACTCCACCGCAGCCGGTGAAGTCGCTCCAGGTCTAGCCAGTGCAACTGGGAGCAGAATCTGGTTCACTCTCATCTTCCTACTGCTCCCGCCTGCCTGTCCTCTCGCTCTCTGCCGGTCGGCTCCCTCGCCGGGATGTGCCGCAAGCCACCCCCATGCAAAGCAGCTAGGAAGAGCCAGCCAAAAACAAAACCTCGCCAAACTGAACCACCAGGTCAGGATCCTCCTGCTCACTAGGCTTGTGCCCAGAGAGATGCTCCCACAGCTGTTTGCACGCTGCAATAGCTCCACCAAGGGGCTTCCTGGGGTAACCTCAGGCTTGCCTCTCAGCCACGTCTTTCCAGTTGCCATTGAAATTCAGAGCAGCCTCTGGTTGGGCAAGTCTGAAGCAGGATTACACTGAAAAACCCAGGAGTCTAATCCTTCTGCAGAACCCGCCTTGCCTCCAGACTGCATTGTATTAATATTGCAGCATTGCGAGGAAGGGCTGTGTTTGCTCTCTATCAATACGGCAGGGAAGTAAACACCAGGGAAAGAAAAGACTGATTTCCACTAAAACACAATGTTAGCGGAAAAACAAATGGGCACAGACTAGCCTGGAATAAATTGAGGGTGAAACCGAGAAGAAAGGTTTTCACCATTGCAGGAGCAATGCTCCAGAACGGCTTAGCTTTAGGATGGAGGGGGCCAGTTTCTGAAAAGGGGGGTCTGATGTGGTAGCTTGTGATACCACGGGCTGGACTTGACGATCCAGGAAATTCCTTGCTGTCCTACATTCCCGTGTTTAGGTGGAATTGTTTTAAGGGAGTTTCTCAGACCATGAGAGGTCGGCACTCCCTGTGAGTTATGTCAATGTTGGTGCTGAACCTATAATCAAGCAAGCGTGGCGAGACCTTCAGACCCTGCTTTCAACCCCTCCTGCTTTCAGAAGGCCTCAAGGTCTCTCTGCATGGACACATTGCAGGATACGGTCCATAAAACATGCAACATTCATTATAATAGCTCTGGATGAGCCTGGTAATGCAGTCACGTTGTCTGGAGACTCTATCTATCCCGCATCGTGTTGATGCTATTGAGTGATGCATCAAAAAAGTTTTGATGTACATTTAGGCAGACAAGGCTCCTTGGGTGAATTTGATATCTTTTATTAGACCAACCCAAATAGTTGGAGAATAGTTATTAAGCAAGCTTTCGAGTTCAAAAACCCTTCCTCAGGCTGAGGAAGTTTTAGCACTTGGTGTGTGCTCTTTCTGGATGTACACTGAAGCATTTACCTATCAAATTAAGTGTCCCCAACTGCTGGGGTGTTGCTAATCTATCATCAAAGCCCTGGCTCTTGCTGCCAATGTTGTCATCCAAAATGAGAAAAGCATCCTGCTGGAATGACCTTCACTCCTGGCGTGGAGACCCTCTGCCGGGTACCCATCCTCAGAAGCTGAACCCTGCAGTCCAACAACCTGGAGCCCTGGGGCCAATCCTGAACCCCCCTTCCCCCCGAAGACTCCCTGGAAATTGAAGCCCCTCATTCCCAGAGCTGTACTCGTACAGCACGTGCACACCTTATACCTTGCACACACGTAGATGCAAACCTTGCAGGACTCTCCAGTACGCAGGGCTTCCTCATGGTTTACATGGCACAAGAAATTCAGGTCCTCCGTCGAGAAGAAATGCCTGTTCACTGCTTCCTGCCTCTGTTTCTGCAACGGTCTTCATAGTCTTTGGGATTTGGTCGCAGTCCTTGAGGGTGTCCAAGATTTGTTCTTCCCACCTTCTTTTCCCTGCACGGCCTTGCCTTCTTATTTAAAATGGCTGGTGAGACCCGTCCTTCTGAAGACCTCCAGCCCATTCATGAGGCAAGTTTTTTGGTCAGCCACAGCCTCCCATCTTGTGTAGTTGAAGTCCAGACTTCAAAACCCGTTTTGCTTTAGCAGTAGCTAGCATACTTACCTCTGAATAGAAAATCATCGTGATTGAATGTTACTCTATTGTTAGCCCTCTGCTACTTGTAAGAAGGACCTCTTCTGACACCACCTGTTTGCTTCATCTAAATATGGAGGTCAAAGAGTGAAGGTCTTGTCCATCAAACAGAGGCAAAGAAAGAAAAAATGGGGTTGCAGCTTGATATAGGTGCATGCAAAGCGCTCTTGATCTCAGACAGATGTTTTTTAAACCTACATTGACCTTTTCCTATGACCAGTCACAAAAACACCTGATATGAGGGACCATCAGCATGGCAAAATGGACCGATACGATGCCCTAGCTGACCACCTTCAAAAGATAGGCTAGAGACTTTTACCCAGGGATCCTTGAAGCCAGCCCCTACTCCTTTCATTCGAGCAAGATACGTTTCACAAAGACATTTTAGACTTGATTTTAAATAGTTCAAGAAATGGAGAAACCCTTGCATCCTGAGAAAGTTGCCCCAATGAATAATTCTCTTCCCTGTTAAAAGTGTGCACTTTATTTCTAGCTCAGATTTGAAATTCATAGTGACTCCAGTGTCAAAGGAAATCATTTTTTAAAGAGAAATATCAAGGTGAATAAATGGGAGATGGCACATTCAGTTTAGAATAAAAGGATTGTTGAAATTTATTTTTGTTTAACAAAATTAATGTATTTTCTATAGGGTTCAGTGCTAAATCAATAACAGGGATATAATTCTCTGTTGGGTTCCATAGAAATGGCTTTAGAAAGGCTCCAAGGCCCCTCCAGAAAGGCTGTAATTCTCTAATAAATTCTCTGGGTTTCAAAAGTAATGCCCCTAGAACTTTACTAAATTTTTGGCAAACCATATCGCTTCGACCCGGGTTAAATCCTGCAGGACTTTTCCATCAGAGATATAGACATTCATCCGGCAGTTTATCAGCCAAACAATTACATGGACCCCATAAATACCACTTTTGTTAGCTTTATAGATTTTCCGCTTTCTTTCATCATTTTGGATTGTTTTATGTATTTGAGGAGCAATGCAATTTATTTGAAATACAGTAGAATAAAAAAGGAAAGGGTAAAGTAGCTTAAGATACACTTCATTAATGAAATTTATAACCGAAAGCATTAAAGGGAATAACTATAGGATTTTGATTAAAAAAAAAAAATCCAGTGGCTGCAAGTTGGAGTCTGTAAAGCTCATATTGGAATTAGGAGGCGAAATTGTAATAGGGAATATAATTAACATTCAGAGAAGTAAGATATGTGCTGCTTTACTCAGCATCCTTTAAATTAAAACGTGGTGGTTTTTTAAAAGCTCTGCTTTATTTCACCTCTGGTTTGGTGAGCTAGATGCATGATTACTGCTTTACCTGTGTGGTCATCGTAATGGCTTTTTCTGGCCTCTCAGCCTATAAAAGGAGTCTCGCTTCCGATTCACCAACTCGGATCCAACTAAATTGGCTATGACTGAAGGTCTGTTACATTCAAACTAGAACTGCTCAAAACTGCCCGTCCAAACTTCCTGAGACAAAACTGGCCTTTTGTCGAAGCCAAAGAATTTTTCAATCATTTGAAATTCTCCATTTAGTCGTCAAAAAACCCCCAAAAGAACAAAAAAGCCACTATGAATTGTTTCAAAGTTTACTTTAATTTTTTTCTGTTTTTCCCTCTGCTACTGAAAACAACAGAAAGCTGTTCGGGATTTGATTTTCCTCCACCTTTTCTCCCCCTTTTCCCTGCCCCAGCTTTGCTCGCTCGATAGCTTTTGAAGCAGATTTTAAAAAAAAATATTGCCACGTGGGGAAAAGACAAGTGAAAATGCGTGTGCACACGTGTGCTTATGTGGGTGTCCTGCCTCTGTTGGTAAATTATGTAGCATCCTGAATGTGCTGGAGGGTGTTTACACATCAAATAAGATGATCATCTCCCTGCCCTCCAGAGCTTCACAGTCCATGTCAGAGGTGATTAATGGGCTATTTAACAGGCAGGGGACAGGAGATATAAGTGAATAAGACAGGTGAGCAGTAATTGAGTCATGGTTTGCATATGCAATAACCCTTTCCCCTTCATCCCCTCCTGCCCAAGTGTTTGAACTGAAGACCTTCTGCACCGAAGCACAGACCTCAACCACTGTTTAGCCGTGGTATTGCTAAGGGCTGGTCTATGCTGCCAGTGGTTGAGAAGTCAAGAAGGGACAACTAGGATGCATCCAGAGCTTCCCACTCTGGAGCACCTCAGTAGACTTGGGTGTTCACTCCTGTCTTCCCTAGGACCCCCCCCCGACACGCTATGGATGGGTCATAAAGTTTCCCCATCCCTGCTGCATCCCATAAAGCATGCAGTGGATCCTCCCCTGTGGCTCCTGGTGATCTGGCAATGCAACTCGTCTTAGATGCTTACAGGGAGGCCAGTCTGACCTGATCCGTCTCTTTCTCTCTCACCAGCTCTGCAGCCAAGCCTTCTCTCCTACCAGCAGCAGCCAAGCAGCCTCATCCTCTCGCAGCCTGGGCCCAGCCTCGCCTCGCAGGTAATTGCATCCCCACAGCCTCAGCCAGGAGTAGAATCGAATTCACCCCAAGGGCCCTGTCACCGACGACCTGGGAGCCCTGGATTTAAATCATCAGATGAAGCTAATTGCAACCCAAGCTGGGGCAATGCAGGCTTGTCCCTCACTGGTCTCCACTCCCCACTTCTGGGGGGTGAGAGGCACTTCTCCCTGAGCTCCCTTCTGTCCTTGGCAGCGGGGAGCCATCAGGGCCCTTCGGTGCCTGGTGATTTCTGGACCGTCAAACACTCTGTTCCCTTCACACCTCACACCACAACTCCCCTTTTATGCCCTTCTCCCACTCCCAGCCCTTTCAAACTGTGCCGAAGCCTGGCATTACTCTGTTGGTCCTTTCCTGAATGAGACCCTCTCTTTCAAAAGCAGCTACTAACTCCTCTTGCCCTGGATCCAAGGTGCTCACTGCATCCCTGTGCAATCATGACTGCAGTCACTGCACCTGTGCTGGCCTACGCCGCTCGCTCCCATTGTGCCTTGTTGTCAGCCCGTCTTTTTCTTCACCGTTTTCTGCTGCCTGCCTCACCCAGGGGCAAAGACAAGGTCTTTGCAATCTCCAAGGCATTTCTGCCCTGCATTGCCTTGGGCTCTGATGGCGTCTTGATTGCAGAAGTGGCTTTGGCTCATTCGTCCTTGTGGGTTCCAGGCACGGCAATCTTCCACAGAGGGGTTTCCATCTCGCCTCCCCTGCTTCCCCCTCATGCAAGGTCCCTAGGGTTTGGAAGTGGTTTGGCTCCAGTTGCTACATCAAATCCACCAGGTAGCTACACTCCACGATATAGCTTTGGAGGAGCTGAGATTTCAGTGCCTGAACCTGCCCAGTGGGCCAAAAACTTCCCTAAGCATATGACAGACTCTCTAGGACTGCACTTCCCGTGCCTCTCTCACACCTGTCAAGCAGAGCTGAGAGACCCCCTTCTTTTCCATCCAGCCCCTTGCCTCTCACGTGCACCTGTGACCATCATAGTCCCCTCCACCAGCCTGCACCCACCTCCGGTGGAGGAAGCAACTCCTGGTTAACAGCACATAACAGCATTAAGCAATGACTGACTGGAAGAGATGCAGACCTTTGCTCAGGTTTTGTCTTATCATGACTCTCTTGTTAACAGGCAGTGGGACGTTCGGGGCTCCCTGGGTCCTCAGTTGAATCCCACCTGGACGCGTCCCAGCACTTGCAGGTTACAAAGCACTTGCCATCCTCAGCCACATGCGATGAACCTAGCGACCTGGAGGAGCTAGAAAAGTTTGCTAAGACTTTCAAGCAAAGGCGAATCAAGCTCGGGTTCACGCAGGTGAGGGACGAACAGCGGTCTCTTGGGAAAGGGCTTAATATGAGCTGGTTGGGATTTGATACTGATGTCGGGGGGGGGAAGGATTTGATACCGATGCGCACACAAAAGGGACGGGGAAGGGATCAGCACAGACATGGGGATGGAGGAAGGGCTGGGTATGAGACAGGCGTGCTTCCTGCGAATGCCACCTGGAAAGCACATGGAGGAACGACTGTAGAAAGGCCACAGCCTTTCTGTGGGTCAGTCTCCAGCTGTGGAAGAGACAGAGGGCTCTCAGGCAAGCGGGCCGAGGATCCGGAGGCATTGCCAATGGAGAAACCACCGAGCACGAGCTGATGCCAAGGTGAAGGTGGGAGGCTGCAAGTGGGTTTTCTCAGCTACTCTTCCAGTTGTGGTTGCCTTGGCAGGGCGACGTCGGACTGGCCATGGGGAAGCTGTACGGCAACGATTTCAGCCAGACCACCATTTCACGCTTTGAGGCGCTCAACCTGAGCTTTAAGAACATGTGCAAGCTCAAACCCCTGCTGGAGAAGTGGCTGAGCGATGCAGGTAGGCCACGCCACAACGGCCAGTGCAATCGGGGGCTGAATGGGGCCTCTGAAGATGAGAGCTAGAGCTGCACCCGCAGCGTGGGGCAGTACCACCACTACCGCTTCTGTCCCCCGCGGCACAGTGGGAGACCTGAAACACACTCCCCGGGGGTCACGCTTGTCCTAGTCCTGGTTCTGCCACCTCCCAGGAAAGCTAGCTGGCTGCCCTGTGCTTCACTTTCTTCAGCTGTGACTTGGGGATAGCTAGCCCTTTGGCAAAGTGCTCTGTGCTATGGCAGTTTTAGGAGGAGCACGTCCTTTAGGATGTAAAGGGGGATCTCCGCTAGCGGCACCACAGAAGTCTGCAAGGTGGTAACCCCTCGGGGCTGCAACGGCATGGCCCCGTGCGCTTGACCAGCACCTCGTTCGGTCTGATCACCGCGACACAAGCTGGCGTGGAGCAGCAGGGTTCCCCTGCCTTCCACCTGAAAATCTGGCCCTCAAGGGAGATTGTTGGGTTAAAAACCAAAATGATCATCTGTAATTCCAAGGGCAAAAGCCTCATGGACTCGCCCTCCTCCCTCTCTCCTCAGAATCTGCTCCGCTGGACTCCACCATGAGCACCCCCAGCTCCTACCCCCTGGTGAGCGAGATGTTTGGGCGGAAAAGGAAGAAACGCACCAGCATTGAGACCAACATTCGCTCCACGCTGGAGAAGAGGTTTCAAGATGTGAGAGGAAAATCTTGCCGTGGGTTCTGACCTGTATTCCCCAGGTGGAAAGCCCTGCCGGGTCTTAGCTGCAGCCATGAGGCCTCCAAAAGGAGAAGGGGGGGAATCTGCTTTGGAAGGGAAGCGGGGTTTTTTGCAGCTTGTAGTTGCATGGTATTTTACTTTTCCACAGAAAGGAAATGACCTTTTGCTGCAAAATGGAAAGGGAATATTTCAGCTTGGACGCACAGCTGCAGTGCCTCGGGGGGGGCTGCCTTGGGGTGCATTGGTCCCTCTTCAGGAGATGGGTTTCCTTGGGCACGTCCACACATTCATTAATGTGTTATAGTTATTGTGCATTAAGTTTAGTACTTGGTTAGCCAAGTATTAAATCGGTGTGCAGTAACTCGCACTACCGTGCAGTACTACTGGCGCGTGGGTTTTTAATGATGCTGACTGTGCAGTAGCCTAATACTTCTGTGCAGTAGCGTATTAGCACAGGTTTTGCCCAACATGCTATTGCACAGTGTTATTAGGCTACTGCGCGGTTGGCGTCTTGTGTAGACACCCCCCGATCAGAATAGGTTCCCGCAATGCACCGCTTCATCCCCTCCGGCAGTCTTACAGCTGCCTTGTGACCTACAAGGGGGTGGTCAAGCTGGGGAGCGCTGCCTCCAGACAGGAGCAGAAGCATGCAAGACCATGGCAGCGATTCAGAATAGACTATCTTGGTTCTCCAGCATTCAGATGCCCCCAAAAAGAAAAGAACCGATGTTTTTGGTGGAAGGCAGGCACCTCTCACTCACTCTGGTGGCTCTGTGGCGGGCCAGTAGGGGGCGCTCCCGTTTTGAGCCGCCCACCTCCCTGCGCCCGCCCACCTTCCAGGCTCTGAGTGCCTCCCCTGGGGTGCCTCACGTCCAGCTGACCCCTTCCCTGGAGCCCACCCGCTAGCCTGGGGTCCCGCTGCCACCATCCAAGGCTCTGGACTTATTTCTGGCTCTGTGCACCTTGGAAAACACAGGCCTGTTCGTCCGCTGGGTCCCAGACCCAATCCCAGTACTTGGGCTACTCTTCCCAAGTCAGGGGTTTATCAGGAGAGCGTCCCTTAGTCC